>WEIU01006526.1:211845-225161 GCA_013389925.1 Aegithalos caudatus | reverse complement strand
CACGGGGGCTTGGGGTGGTCCCAAAGCCCCGGGGGGAGGGGGCGGGGGTACAGACGCGGCGAACCGCAGCGGCGCGGCACCCCCGGGTTCCCACCCCTGCTCCCGGACCCCAGTCCGGAGGGGTCCCGATAGCCTTCGGACTGGGGCAGTGCCTGATACCCCACGTGCTGGGGATGTCCCTGGTAGTCCCCAAGCGCACAGAGGTCCCCAACACCCTCGAGAGGGAGATTCATAGATTCGGGGGGCGTCCTCGCAGCACCTGGAGGTCTGGTAGCCCCCAGCCCGGCCAGGCAGAGGTGGACGAGTGGGACAGAGGGAGGTTCCTCGCCGTGTCCTTGTGACCCAAAGCCAGGCCTGCCCAGGTGGGAGCTGCTCACACCTTTCCTGGGCACCAGCTGCCGCCCAGGATGCCGGCGTCCGGGGCGACCCCGGAGGTTCTCCTGGGAGCAGCACCCATGGGGTGGCTACGTCAGGAGATCTGAGAGGCTGCACCTCGAGTGGGGAGCTGTGGGGGGAAAACAGCCTTTGCAATGGCATGTGATCGGAGCTTGTGCTTCTCACACCCCTGAAGGAACATGATACTCGCTCTCCAGCCCTAAATTATAAGTTTCATAGCAATTGCTTCACCCTCCTCTGAAATGCAGCAGCTGTTTGCCACTGCCCAGTGTTTAGGGGCAGGAGGCAAAGGAGGGTCTTGCAAGCATGTTGTCAAAGGGACTGTGGGGAGGGACAATGCAGCAATCCATGGTGGGGTTTGGCTGGGGCAGTGACAGTAACATCCTGCAGCTCCTCTGAAAATGCTGCATCCTTCGTTGGTGGTGGTTTGTTTTCTGGAGAAATGCTTCAAGCAACATCATTGCTTTTATTGACTATTTTTTTTTTTCTGGTCCAGTCAGGTGAAGCTCTTAGCAGGGACCCTAAACCTCTTCCTGCAATGCATGTGTACGTGTAGGTGCATGGGAGGACTTACGTTTCCATCTTAGAAGTCTCTCACGCAGCTATGGACCAAACATAACCTTCCAGAGCTAAAGAGTCAAGCTGAAAGTTGAATGGCCCCTGTACATCACACCCACGCAGCTGTATAGAGTCTGCTCCATACCTTCACCATTCTCCTAACAGAACTGTTTAACCCCTCCCATCTCATTACAGTAATATATTTATGATATCACCCTCGAATTTCCTGCCCTCAACAACCCCAGAAGGCTGGGAGGGAATGGAGCATTTTTGGAAAGTATTTAACGCTACTTCAGGAGGGCGGGAGGCGGTCGGAAAAGAGATGGGTGCAGGAACCTTGGGCTGACAGGGCTCTCTACAGGACAGCCGAGGAAAAGGACCACACCTAGGGAGAGGTGTGTGCTCACATTTCCCGCCTGGGGCTGCAGCCCAGCTCTAGTGCCTGTCGCTACACTCTCTTGCTTGGACAGTGAAAGAGGGCTGCTGCTTACTGCCTGCTCCCCTGCTAGATCTACTGGAGTCCCCGCTCCCCTGCAGGGTTTGAAAAGCAGCCTGGGCACTGTGAAAAACACTTAGCCCATCTATTCATTCACCTGTGCACAGGAGGACCTTATTTAACACGAAGCTGAAGTCTCCCAGATCTAGGGAGGGAAGATGAAGGTCCCTGCAGCTGCACTGGTATTTCTGGAGGTTTCTGATCTCTTGACAGCAGCTACCAGAGGCAGGTGCTCCAAGATGTGGTGTAACAGCCTGAGCTAGTACACACTCAGGATTGAGTGTACACACTAGGTTCTCCTGTACACTCATTTTTGAAAGCTTTTTAATTCTTAGTGCCCCAATGCCGACTTAGAGGAAGGAGTCTGGATCACAGATAGGGAATGTGGTGACAAGTCTGTATAAAACTGGATGCTTCAACTCAAAACTCCCAGGCAGTAGAGAGGAAGGCAGGTGTGAAATGAAGCTGTGGATTCAGCCAAGGGATTTTGCTGAGCTTGCTCTTTTTCTCTCTGCAGGTGTTCATCTCGGTGGGGCCACACTGACCATGCTCAGGAGCTTCTGTCTCCAGCTCATGTCCTTGGTTTGGATCCTCTTGGCCCATCACCAGCTTGTGCAAGGTGAGTCTCTGTAGACATGGGTCCTTCTCTTTCATATCCATCTTTCCAAACTTGTCCTTGGCGTTGCTGAAGTCTCCTCAGTTTTCCATGCAAAATAGAGATGGTCTGACCTGGAAAAACAGAAAATGCTGCCCAGTCATTAATCACCTGGGGTGTGACACTGGAGGCACCTTAGAAACTCTTGTCCACAGGGGTGGCAGTTCCTGGGCAGATTGGCAGAGACATCCCTGCTGCTCTGTCTCTCATTTAGGGTGAATGGCTTCCCAAACCAATGAGCTTGTTCGGGGGGAAGAAGGTCCCAAATGTGAACAGCTAACCCCGGATCCAGTGAGACAAAATCCTTTCCCAAAGATTAGTTTGCTCTGTCCCTGCTCTGGATAAGCAATGAATTCCCAAAGCCATGTGCCAGGAGGGATGGTTACAAATAGGAAAGGTGGTGATACTCAGGCTCGGGGCTAAGCAGTCCCAGGATGCTGCTCCAGCTCCACAGTGATTTGTTTTAGGAGGCTCTTACCCTGTGCAGTGGGACCTGCTGCCTCACTGCAGCAAAATTGCATGCACAGGGGATTTCTTCCCTTGCTTGTTTTCCCAGGCAGCACAAAATGCTGCTTGGAAAAGCCTGAGTGCATCTCCAGGCATGGGGACTTTAATCTGTTTTGATCCTCCCGGGATGGAGGGGCTCAGGCAGGGACATTGACCTCCCGGGCCTGGCCTGGGATTGCACAAGACTTCTGGAGAAGCCCCCTGCTTCTTGACATTTGCCCTAGTTCTACTGCTTGTGAAGCCAGAGTGAACCAGCTTCCCTGTGGAGCTAAGATGCAAGCAAGTGACGGGGAAGAGGGGAAGGTGGAGATGAAAGGGAACACCTGGCACAAAGGAGAGGATGAGAAGTGGCACAGTGAGGCCATGGCTCAGTTACAGCTTCTGTGACTTTTAAATAAATAAACAGAACTGGATACCTGGCCCCATGTGATGCCAAGTCCTGCTTCCTTGTGCTGGGAGGGGAGCGCTGGCAACTTGGTCCTGGAAGAGGGCAGGAGCCCCTGTCAGACTGCTCTGTGCCAATAGCTGTCCTTGGGCATGGCACCATCCTGGGAGGTAAAGAAGAACCATCTCTCCATTTCCATCCTTGGTCCCTTTGTGCCCCTTGTAGTACTTGGCCCTGAGCTTTTCCACCATCCTTGCCCCAAGACTGTGGAACACAGGTTCCAGGTGGGTCAGTCCCCATTACACAGGTTGTCTTAATGCACAGGCAACCCCAGCTCTTGCCCAGAAGGGCCCAAAATATAAGGGAGGCAGCAGAGAAAAGGTGGGGAAGATGAGCAGAGACTGAGTAGTTTTGAAGCAGAGCCCCATTTCTCAATGAAGACAGTGTTACTGCTGGTTGGGTTACTGTGAAATATTCATTTCTTGTGTGGCATCCAGCGAGTGAGAAGAAGATTCCCCACCTTACAGTTCTGGGGACAGGTAGGCTGAGCACTTAAGGAAACACCTAGGGCCACAGACAGATCTGGAATCATCTATAGTCTCTGCTTAATCTAAGTCCACCTGTCTCTTACCTTGTAGGGGATGACTGCAGTGAGCGCTGCAATCTCGCCCACGGCTGCTGTGACCAGGATGGGAAGTGCAGGTATGGCTTGTCTGGCTCTCTTCTGCTCCTGACTGTAACTGCTCTCCCACCCTTGATGCTGTGTCCCTGGTGCCTACACCCCTGCCCAGAGCTGGAGCACCTCCTCCTCCACTCACCTACACCTGGAATTGATGGCTCTGCTCTCTTCTCACCTGACACCCTCGAGTGAGAGATATTGATGCCTCAGCCTCTTGCTGGTCCCCTTTGCTCCTGTGCTTCTAGGGTGCCCACCTTCACACACTGACTAGTGTTATTCTGCTGAGCCCTTTCTGTCTAGAGGGAAGCCTAGGACAGCTGGCCATGCCTGGGTGATGGGAAGCAGCCTTCAGGCTCTGATATGGTGGGGGAAAGTCATCAGGCAGCAGGGCAGGCATGAAGGTTGGCCAGCTTGCTTGGCCTCCTCGCTGACTGAGGTGGAGGTGCTCTTCCTGGGGCATGGAAGAGAAGAGCTTCCAGCCATGCATATCACTGAGGGCTTCAGGAGTGCCTTCTCAGAAGCCAGAGCTGTGGTGGAGATCTATGGATGTTTTCTTAAAGGGTTTACCAGCAAGCTGTGAGCTACAGCAGCAGAAGTGCATATGTGGTACTTGGCATCCCAGCTCCAGCTGGTGTCCAGATCCTGCAGAGTCAAAGCTCAGAGCCCGACCCCGCACTTCATCCTGGGAAGCATCCATGTAACTGCTCTGGGCTGCCACAGACCCACTGCCTCCTGTCCCACTGTAGGAATGTCTGGAGCCCCCATTCTATAAGGCAGTACCAGGAGGCAAAGGCTGGCTTTGGACTGGCTGGGACACCTGTGGCTGCAAGGGGACAGACTGCCCAGTGCCACCCTGTTCTCCCTGTCAGGGCATGGTCAGTCCCCTTTCACAGGACACCCCCTGGTGTCACACCACACCTAGGCCACTTGTTCTTGCTGACTGCCACATCAGGAAGTGTCCAGCTCTGGTTTGGCTGGGCCCGGTTGCAGCTGCAGAGAGCTCCTCCCTGAGCCCTTTCAGCAGCTGTGGCCAGAGGGGAGCAGGGTGCTGCAAAGCCCCAGTGGGAAAGGCCACAGTCACCATGAGGCAGATGTCCCAGCTGCAGGTCTTTCTGCATGTGAGCTGCTGCTGCTGATTTCAGGCCTCCAGAGCATTTGCTGAACCTTGTGGCTTGGAAATGAGCCCCAGCCATGAAAATTAACCCCCTTGTTTACTCTAGAAACTGTGTTGTTTTTGTTAGGTTTCATTTCGTGCTGGTTTGAGTATAGCTTTTATTGTGGCTTGGTGCCACCTCCTCTGAGCTCTCATCTTGTTATCACTTGCTTTCTGCCTTGGAGCTGGCAGGTCTGAGGGATGCCTGCCACTGGAGCAATGCAGCATGGCTATACTTAGTCATTGCCACTGTCCTGCTCATCTAGGGCCAGAAGGCTCCTTGTGGGCTGCAGGTTTTCCCATTGTACTGCCTTTGTGAGCTGGCTGATAAGTCTATTCTGTGCACCAGGCGTAGCAAGCAAGGTTTCACGGCTGGATTACAGTCCAGACAAAAAAAGGACACACATTATAATGCAGAGAAGAGCAGTGAAACACGCAGACCTCAGCAGCCTCCTGTCCCTTTCCCTCAGGAAGCTCAGGGTTAGGGATGGGCTTCGCTCTGCCTGTCGGAGTGGCTGCCTGCTGTGGGAGGCATGGGAATTGCTGAGCTAATGCAGTGGTGTGTACAGAGGCTGGTTGGAGGAGAGCAGAGGGACGTGGGCAGTGAAAGTGAAGCTGCTGAGCTCTGCTGCTGGCCACTCACCCTCCCTGGCTGCAGAGGGTGTCTGCTCCTGCTCTGTCTGCTTTCTTCCTTGGACAGATGAGATGCCAGCACTCACCTGTGGAGGAGGGAGCTAGGAGGTCCATGGGGCCTTTGGGAGGGTTTCCGAGCACCGCTGTGTCTGTGGGAGCCCTGCACAGCACAGAGCCAGCTTTTCTGCAGCTCCTGCTTGGATTTGATTGTGCTGCTATGCCCCATCCTCCTGCAGGTGCGATCCAGGCTGGGAGGGGGAGTACTGTGAGGAGTGCGTGCGAATGCCGGGCTGCCTTCATGGGACGTGCCACCAGCCCTGGCAGTGCATCTGTCACAGCGGCTGGGCCGGCAAGTTCTGTGACAAAGGTGAGTCGTGGGCTTGACATCCCCACCTCTGGTGCTGAGGGCAGAAGCCCAGCACACCCTCATGGATATGTCAGCCAGCATAGCCAGAAGCCACCTGGGTGATGCCATTTTGGCTGCCTGGGAGATGGGATGCTGCCACAGCTGGGACAATTCCCTTCCTGTAAAAGAAGTCAGACTGCTGACACTTACTCCTGGCTGCATGGCCAGAGCTGGCATGGCGCTGGCCAGCCTCAGGAAGTGGAGCAGATGAACTCATTGCATTTCCTGTGCTGTGTCTGGACTCCAAGCAGCATCCCCTGCTTTCCCCAAGGCTTCCTGCCTTCAGCAGGTGGCTGAAGCACTCCCCTTCTCCAGCCCCAGAGACTTGTCTGCACCAGGGGGTCTCCACTGGTCAGACAGTTGGCATGCACTGCATCTTCACAACCACATAGGCACTGCACTTCTGTTGCTGCAGGTCAATTGGAGGGGAAAAGAGAGAAGCTTCTGCCATTTCTTCATCCCCAGGGTGTTTGGTGGATTTGTGTTTGCACTGAGTTGGCCACATCCACCCTCTTTTCTCCCTAATTCACACTGTTTTTTTTCTCCTCAGACATACACATCTGCGAACACCAGTCCCCCTGCCAGAACGGGGCACAGTGCATCTACGATCGAGATGGGGAGTATTCCTGCTTGTGTCCAGAAGGTTTCCACGGGAAGGACTGTGAGATGAAGACAGGGCCATGTGAGAAGGCAGGGTGAGACACTGCAGTGAGATTACAGACAGCATTAACTTTGGGTCACACACTGCCAAATGGAGGTCCAGCTTGGCTCATTATCTGTGAATTTCCATACACTAATGGAGTTAAGCCAAAATCACCTTTGGCTTTGATTTAGCAGCGTGCAGTGCACGGTCCCACCAGGGCAAGGGCCTTGTTGCAATCTGAACAGATTCCTGTCCTCCTACAGTAGGGACAGGAATCTGTTCATCAAGCCTGGGACATCCTGTCTCCCGGGCAGCCAAACTGCTGTAGGCGTGATGAGCTGACATCCATTACTCCTTTGGGGAGCATCGGGAGGGCATGTTTCCTCTTCAGATCATTTGGCTGAAGACCTTCCCTGGTGCGTGGTGGGCTTGTGCACAGCCACAGACTGAGGAGGTCCCACAGCCTCTCACTCAAGGAGACAGAAACCCCAATCCAGTCTTCTCCTAGACATAGCTGCCCCCCTGGAGAGAGCTGGACACTGACCACGCAAGCAGCTCTGTGTGTTTACCTCCCTGGGGTGGGGGAAGCTGCTTGGTCTCCAGGGCCATGACCTATCCTTGCTCTCTCCACACAGGTCTCCATGCAAGAACGGTGGGCAGTGTCAAGATGAAAATGGCTTTGCCAGTAACTTCACCTGCCGGTGTCTGGCTGGCTTTGTGGGGGCTCTCTGTGAGCACGACGTGGATGACTGCCTGATGCGCCCCTGTGCCAACGGGGCCACCTGCCACGACGGCGTCAACCGCTTCTCCTGCCAGTGCCAGGCAGGCTTTGAAGGGCGTTTCTGCACCATCAACATCAATGACTGCGCCAGCCAGCCGTGCAAAAACGGGGCAAAGTGCTATGATCGCATCAATGACTATGACTGCTTGTGTCCTGACCGTTTCACTGGCAAAACCTGTGAGATCTCCGTCCCTGAGCCCACCTGGTCTCCTCCCTACCACCCTGCAGACCATGAGAATGCTGGAGGTGTGAAAAGCACCACGAGTGAGATGCCCGTGGTGACGCAGCCGGAGCCCATCAGGACTGTGGTCACGGGGCGGCGTGTGGCCAACCACAGCGAGAAAGAGCCGGGGGGAGGGTTGTTGAAAATCTCCGTGAAGGAGGTGGTGACCCAAAGGGACTCAGGGCTGAGTGAAGCCCAGCTGGTGACAGTGCTGGTGTTCGGGGTGCTGACAGCAGTGCTGGTCCTCATCACTGTCCTGCTAATGCTGAGGAACTGGCAGAGAGGCCGTCAAAGGTCGAACTGGTGCCAAAGCCCTTCTCAGGCTGCAAGAAAGCTCCAAGACCAGGAGTGTCAGGTGGGCATGCTCAACACCATCTTGATTGAGCCAAGGAAGACCACAGAGCTGTGAGCTGCGAGGACTCTGAACCAGGCCCTGGCAGGTCATCATGCTGGCAAACCCCTCAAACTGCACCCGGCGGAGCCACATCAGCACCGACTGGGCAGCAGGGAAGGGCTCCCAGGACAGCAAACACGTCAACAAAACCCTGGGTGTGGAGCATTGGTGTGATGGCCCTGCCTCCTGGGTCTGTCTCCTGTCTGGCTGGCTCAGCTGGCACCCACGAGCATTTGAAGGCTGTGTTGGGCCAGCCCTGCAGGGATCGGTGGTGTGCTGCTTGCAGCAGCCTGTGCCACACAAGCACTGGTATCATCTGACACGAGCACTCAGAAACAGGACAGGTAGTGCTGAGGAGGGCACAGCCCCCTTGCAAGCCCAAATACTGCCAGACCCTTTGTAACTCCTCTCTGTGACTACGGGAAGGGGCTTTATCCTAATTTCTGCTGGTGTTGGGATGCTTCTTCCGGGGCCTTTGGGACAGTTGTGGCTGCATGGGTCTCCCTGACACGGTACTGTATGGGGTCGTTCCTGGCTGTTTCTGGAGGCTGTCATTTCAGATGCCATGTCCCTAGGGAGTGAGCAAACTCCTGGCCTTGTTGGTTCTATGAGCCAGTTCAAAGAGACTTCAAAAATCATTACAGGTCTCGTGCCCCTCCTCTCCCCTGGCTGGTGCACCCTCCTCTTGCTGTCAGACTTGGGGTTACCAACGTGTTCCGTACTTTCCTCCTGATGATCCAGGGGTCTCTCTGACCCACTTACCAAGCCGTCCTGTCTGGTCTGGCCACAAATGACCAAGATCCTTTGCCTCTGCAGTGTGCACTTCTGCCTCACTATTTGCTGTCCTCTGGGGTCCTCTGGGCCTGAGCTGGTCCTTCTCATATGTCCTCACAGGTAAAGCTGGAAAGATGGACAAGGCTATGCTTGGCTGGTTCAGGAGCAATACAGGATCCAGGTTTTCCTTTCCTCTCCTGTTCACTCTGAGGCAGGGAGCTGGCCCTAACCTCAAATCAGTCATTGCAGCATTCCTCGATACAACAAAGGCTAAACTCCCCACAGTGGATGTGAGGACAGGCTACTGAGCCTGGGATGAACACAGGAAGCAGGCACAAAACCGCCTTCTCCACCACTGCTAAAGCATGGCTAAGAGGCAGTAGACGGTCAGGTCACTTAGCCTTTGTACAAGGTCTGTTCCTGCCTGTGCTGGTCTGGTGTGCAGCAATCAGTGGCTCTCTCCCAGGACCAGGGGATTCTGTGCCTCCCCATGGGCATAGACAGCTAAGCAGGGGGGCAAAACTCCCCACAACCCAAGCCCTACTACTGGCTTGTAGGGTTGCAGAGCTGGGTTCAATGTGGTGTGAAGTGAGCCAAGAAGTGACTGCTCAGGCAGGAGTGAGACCTGGGAGAGAGGACTGGAGCTTCATCAGAAAGATTATTTTTTTAATACATGGATGGATGATGTACCTTTATCAAATAAAACAAGTACAAGCCCAGAAACAGTGTATTAGAGAATCATAAAACAATTCAGGTTGCAAGGGACCTCTGAACATCAACCTCCTGCTCTCAGCAGATCCTACTTGGATCAGCACAGCTCAGCAACTTGCTGAGTATCTCCATCACTTCCCTCAAGAATGCAAACCCAGACTGTGGCACAGGAGCTGTCCTGCCTTACTCTCTGTCTGCAGGGATGGGGATGGCTCCTATAGCCTCAGGGAAAGGAATGGCACCTACCCCTGGACAGCATAGCAAAGGTGTGGGCTAGACATTGCCTTAAGTGTTGGGAAGAAGGAGTCCCAGGTGCCTATGGCAAAAGCAAGATCCTAAAACTGAACGCAGCTGTGGGTTTGTGCCCTGCTAGGAGCAGGGCAGGAGGGATAGAGAATTTCCCTTGATGGAGTGGTCTTGAAATAAACTAGCCTTAGAGGTCTTTATTGCAACTGCATTCTAGCCCCTTCAGGGGAAGGCCTTCTCCACTGAAAACCAGAGGAAAAGCAGCAAGGTCCCTGGGTACAACCTTCTGGGCTTAAAAAAGCCTTCTGTGAATAGAGTAGGTAGGGTTGTCTTTGTGCAGAGAGGGCACCACTCTTGTATCTCATAAGGAAATAGGTGTTGTACCAAGGAAATAGTGAGGAAAAGGGGCAAGACCTGAATGAACAGCTTCACAAGGAAATTTCCACTTTATTTTACATTGCACATGTGAGACTAAGTCTCAAACTAGGAGTTACTGATTCTTCAGTGAGTAGAAAATCCCTCTGTAATCTCAAAGGGAAGCCTTGGAGGAGAGCAAGATCCCACCAACCAGGCCTGCATAACTCTAAACAGCAGGACAGGTCACATCTTCCCTGTTAAAGGAAAGGCCACAGTGCCACACTCATCCCTGAGGACACACAATTGCTGCCTGCAGACAGGAGTAAGCCCCTCCCTCATCTCAGCAGCTCCCGGCCCTGCAAGGACAGGGCTGGTGTCTGAGGTGAGAGGAAAGGCAGGCCCCCAGCTGGAAGGGCAGCCTGGGCTGAGCCCAGGAGGGAGGTCACTGCTGCCTGCTGTGCAGGAGGTGCTGGAACAGGGAGCCATCTTTCTGGCTCAGGCGGGCGGGTGAATCCAGCTCTGCCACTCTCCCAGCTTGCATCACCAGCACGCGGTCCGAGTCCAGGATGGTATTCAGCCTGTGGACAACAAATGCCAGGACACCCATTGGTGGATCTGAGGAGAAGCTCTGGATACTGCTTTTCCTGCTGTTAAGGGTGGCCCAAGACATGGAGGATCTCCCTCTGCACTCCAGGTGACAGTGCAGTGCAGCTCCCCAGAGAGGCTCTGCTCACTGCTCGTCGTGATGCCTCCCAGTTGCTGGGCACGGAAGGGCACCAGGAGTGCAGAGGGAAGTTCTGTGGGAGGGAAGCTCAGGGCATGCCTGATTCTGGGGTTGCACAAAATGTCTCCATCCCCGCAGGGGTTAGTGAGTTGCTTTATTTGCCCCAACATTTCCTCACCTGCCACCTCCCAAGGGCAGCAGAAATTGTGCATCAGCTGTTATTCCCCTGCAGTCTGGCATCTTTGCTTATGCTACCACCACTGGCTGTGTAGTTGCCAGCCAGCCAAGCGCAGGACCCACTGCACACGTATGTGCCCAGGGCTGCCCAGACTGCCAGCAGAGCAGCAACCTCTGGCTCTGGATAGGGAAGACAGGACAGCAGGATTTTTTTGCACAGTCATGCACCATTCAGTGTGAAACTATGGCCCTAAGAAGCTGCAAGTCACAAGGAAGACACTGCACAGGATTTGAACAGGTAAAAGGCATTATGGAGTTCAAAATTCTGGTTACATGTTCATCTCCAAGAGAGTGCAGGCTGCCTTTCATTACTGGAAATGACTTGGAGGGGCAAGAGACAAATACAGAGTCACCTTCCATCTTTATTTCACCCAAAGCTGAATGGCATGAAAAACCATGGATACAAAACAACCCCATCATCACCTCTCTCTCCTTACTGCTATCCCCATTTCTCTTTATCCCAGTGGAAAAGGGGCTGGGGCCATCTTCAACTCAGTCTTGCTGCTTTGCCTCCTGCTACTCCTTCCTCTGCTGTTTCTCCTCTTTAATTATTCCCCCATCAAAGGTGGCCTCCCCACACCCAACCCAAACACACTCCTCAGCCCACAGTGCCCTTGCACTTCTACTCTATTTATGCCTAACATCCCTAGTGTAGGAACCACATTCCCTTCACACCCCTCCTGTCTCCCTCCTACATGATGTATTTAACAAGACCCACTTGATTCACTTGCCGGGCCCAGCCCACCCTGCCTGTCATCCATCACTCCCACTCCTGTGCAGCAGGACACCAGCCCCTGCCACCTGCTCATTTGATTTTTATTTTTTGTGGTAACCTCTGTGCTTTGAAAACACCCTCCACACAATTGCATAACCCTCCTCCAAATGCTCCTCCACTTGGCAAGAGTAAGAGCAGAGAACACCACCTAATGTTGATCCATCCCTTCTCTGCAGTATTCATGTTTTGCCCTCCTCCCTCTGGCTGCAACCATCCACTGATTCTACTCTTAATCTCTCAGATGTGGGGCAGTCACTGTTCTGTCCTGCCTGGGCAGTGTCTGTGTTGCTGGCATAAGGTGCAAGCTGGGACTAAAACTCAGGATCTTGGAGAACAGAACTATCTAGGAGCTGGCTGCAGCCCTTTGCTGCCGGCTGTCCTGCACTGCCCTCTACTGAGCCAGGGACACCTGCTCCTCCACGGTCTCCACATTGCCCATTTCCATAAGATAGTTCTCCATTACTCTTTGCCCTAATTTGGCAGAACCACAAGGAACGATTCACCTGCCCTACGGATCCCAGCAGGCAGTGCCCAGGAAGAGAAATCTGTGACATGATGCGGCATTTTGCCCTTTGCTGACACCAGCTTCTGAGTACAACGTTCTCCCCTTTTCACATCCAGTTGTTCCCAGCACCCAGCAGAAAAAGCAAAAGGCAAAGTCCAGCTTTGGCACTTGAAAAACCTTATCACAGAGACCTCTGTGCTCAGCCTGAGGCCCAGGAGTGCATGTGCAGCCACCTCTCCCTGTGAATGGGAGGATGACACTGAGCACAGAGGCTCTTCCATACCTGTGAGCAATTGTCAGAACAGTTTTGTCAGCGAAGCGCTGGCGGATGGTCTGCTGCAGCAGCTGGTCTGTCTTCTGATCCACACTGGCTGTGGCCTCATCGATGCACAGCACCTGCCAGGGACAGAGAGTGAAGGGAGCTCCCAAGCACCACAGCAGAGACCCCAGTGCCTGCCTAGAGACAGCCTGAGTAGTTAGCACAGGACACCTGTTCCCATTTCACCTCCAATTCTGCAGTGCTCCCCTCTGCTGTCCCCAGACAGCCACTGGCAGCCCACTCTGCCCCTGCTCCAATGGAGGCAGTGCACTCACCTTGGCCTGTGTCAGGAGCGCTCTGGCCAGACACATCAGCTGCCTCTGTCCCACAGACAGGCTCTTTCCCCTTTCTCCCAGCTCGCTCTCCAGTCCACCTGCAGGGATCAAGATTAGCAATCACCTGCATCATCTGCACAGGGCCCCAAACAGCTCCCCAGTCCAAGGTTTTCCCGGTAGCACATAAAATCCCAATTCTGCTCAGGCCCAGGCCCTACAAACTGGAGCCTTTACTCTTAGACACAAGCAACATCTGGCAGTTCCCTTAGAACTAAAGCCTGGCTTATCTCTCAGCTACTCCTGTAACACCCACTGAGGCCTGGTCTCACCCGCAAAATTCTGCCACCCAATCCATCACCTGCCAGTCCATTTGCCTCTAAATGTCAGGGAATGCCACTGAGTCTCACTGACCTGTTCCCACACTGGTTCTAGCCTGACCTTACCTCATCCATTCCCTACTGCACTCACCTCAGCTCCCTGCCTG
>WEIU01006526.1:198265-211671 GCA_013389925.1 Aegithalos caudatus | reverse complement strand
CTCTCCTCTCCTCTCCTCTCCACTCCTCTCCCAGAACCCGCAGTCTTCATCTGCTCCTCACTGGTTTCCAACTCACCCATCTGAGTAACAGCATCCCACAGGTGGCACTGCTCCAGCACCTCGCAGAGCTCAGCATCTGTCCGTTTTCCCTGGGGGTCCAGGTTCTCTCTGATTGAGCCACTGAACAAAAATGGATCCTGTGGGATGATGGCCAGCCTAGATCTGCAAGCAAACAAAAGCTGAAGGCTCATGGGATGGGTTCTGCAGAAAAGCAAAGATCTGCTATTTCTTTTTTCATGAGGTATCTTAGTTTGTTACAAATCTTAGAGGCACAGAGACATGGGTCACATATTCAGCCTGGTTTCCTTAGCACAACTGTCAAGAAAGAACAGAGACACTCACAAAAAGCTGCCACAATCAGAAAAGAGGGTGTCACAACAATGAATCCTTTGCTCCTCACTCTTTACTTCGGCATCCAGCCACTGACAGCTCTCAGCCACCATGAGCTACCCTTCACTCTGCTCAGCCATACCTCAGCTCCTCCAAGCCCACCAGCTGGCTGTCAACACCATCCAGGAGAATCTGGCCTGATTTCATCTCCACCATACGGAAAAGGGCCAAGAAGAGGGTGGATTTCCCAGATCCTGTGCGACCCACAATCCCCAGCTTCTCTCCAGGGTAAACAGTGAAGCTCACGCCATTAAGTGCATTAGGTAGGCCTGCTCTGTAAGCCAGGACCACTTGCTGGAACTCCACAAGCCCCTTGCTTGGCCAATCAGCAGAAACCTAAGAGGGAGAGAAAGGATATGATAGTGATTGATTGTCATCTTCAGCGTCACCTCCCCACAGGCCAAGCCCCATCCCTCCCTTTAGATAGTTGCTTGGCTTCTGAGCAGAACCAACACACAGCCCACTCCTAGGCTTGTTCTTCCATCACACCTTGTATCTAGCACCCAATTCTGCTTCCCTACTCCTTCCCATCACTCCAGCCTTCACCAGTTCCTGCCAGAGATCCATCCTCCCCAGGAGGTACACTGGTAAAAGAGGAGTGGTCAAGGTGGTTTCTGTGGTGAGGGCCCTCCACCCATTCACTGGAACCCTGAGATCTCCCAGGGGGCAAGTGCAGGGCAAGGGGCCAGAAGATGGGCCAGTACCTGAGAACACATTTGAGCTTTTACCTGGACCAGTTTATCCTGGGGCTCCATGGGGATGTCTGTGGTGTACTCCTCTGTCCGCTCCACACTCACCATCATGATCTCTGTGTGAGTGAAACTGGAAATAAGGCCTGAGAGCAGGTTTGTGACAGACAGGGCGTATGAGAGTACCAGGCCCACGAGTCCTGCGAGGACAAAAGCATAAGCAAGAATGTCACTGGCAGGGAAGGAGCTGGCATCTTGGTGGGCAGACAAAAAAGAAACAAAGGACAAGTCAGGACTCTGGGGTCACACTTGAAGTTGGGGACACACAGGAGCAGAGAGGAGCTGAAGCACTACACTGTGGGTGACTTGCTAGGGACAGGAAGCAGAAGCTCTGGATCTTACTCCAGCATAGGAAAACATGTAGCTCTGGGTTGGAAGAGGAGGAACCCCTTGGGCACGGCCTAGGAGTGGACATATCTCAATCCCTGGCAGTCTACCTGGATTTCCCAGCTGCTTCTGGTGCTGGATGATGGCAATCCCTGCAATAGCAGTAACCACAACAACCCCAATCATCTGCAAGCGGATGTCCAGCCACTCCATCACTGTGTTGCTGGCAAAGAGGCAGCGCTGGTTCTGCTCCAGACGCAGCTGATTCTCCAACTCAAACCTGTCAGGCACACAACAGAGGTTTGCACCACTCAAATGCCACTCCTGCTGCCCCAGACCAAGGGCATTCCGGCCACCCTATAACCAGCTCCAGATGAGGAAGGCCTTGGCCTATAAAGCCAAAGCTCTGTCTCTCTGGGTGCTCGCACCTTCTGCTCACCTCTTTGTTGCCCGCATGCCCCTGACAGTGCTCAGTCCCGAGAGGGTCTCTGAGAAGTGGGTGTAAATGGGAGACAGGGTGACACTGCAGAGGCGCTTGAGCTCCCGGGATGAGAATCGGTAATAGCGTTGAATGGAGAAGTAAACTACGGCCAGAGGGAGAAAGACCAGACCAATCCAAGGGAGGCCATAGGTCATGATCACCAGCATGCCCAAGAGTCCAAACATGTTGGCTAGGAAGATGTTGAGCATAAATGGCAGGCTGTCATCCACACAGTACAGGTCTGAGGAGAAGCGGTTCAGGATCCGGCCTGTTGGTGTGGTGTTGAAGAAGGTGACTGTGGCCTGGCAATAAGGGAACCAGACAGTAAGAGCCAGTCAGCTGTGGTGAGATCCGACCACAGTGTGCAGGAGAGCGGCACCCAGGGGAGCAGATAAAGCCACAAGGCAGTGGCCACCACCACCCACTTCCTTACCTCAGCCTCCAAAGCCAGCATCCACTGGCAGCCAAACAACTCACGTTGTTTGCATGGTAAAAGGAAGCACTCCTTCTGTATTCTGTATGGCTGACAGCTACTGAGAAAGCAGGCACTCAGACACTACGACGGCCCAACAGTAGTGAGGCAAATCTAGCCCCTAATCCAAACTTCCAATCCCCTAATCCTAACTCTAGCCTGAGGACCCAAGGAAGCAAAAAACATAAAGAAAGTTAACTGACACATGCCAGCATCAGCCCTAGATCTTGCTTAATGCCTCTTTCCAATCTCATCTAAATCTGAACTCACCATCCTGTAAAAGCTACTTTGACTTGACTGGCCCTCACCTTGGCAATACATCTAAGCCTAATGAGTGAACAGATGCAGGTGGGAGCCATAAATCATCCTTCCATGGAATGAACACGATACATTTTGAACCCCTACTCTGGCCCCTTGTGCTGGCTGTGGTGCAGTCCTTTTTGAATACAGTCCTACCAGCCAATACCAACAGAAACCTTAATCTATCTCCCACACCCTTACTCCCAGCTATGTGAAGAATGTCAGCTTGCAGGAGCCTCAGCCTGCTCTGGACTTTGTACCCATTACCTTTAGAACCCTTTGGAGCAGTCGGTCGTGAATGACAGCGGCAGCACGGAGAGCGCCATAAGCAAAGAGGAACGCCCGAATTATGGTGAAGAGGGAGTTGGCCCCTGCAATGCTCCCATAAACTATCAGGTAGAAATTCACATCCATTGAGCCATTGGGAGGGGCTGGGGTCTTGTCCAGATCTTGAATGGGCGAACTGGAAAAACCTACTCAGATTATGAATTTGCCAATGCCCTCCTAGGAGTAAACTCACAGACAGGGCATGAGAACCCAAGAGCATTCTCCAGGGGAAATCAGGATACTTTAGCCTGATATTCCTGTTACAACCCTTTGGCATGTTGGGGCAAATGCTTTGATTACTATGCAGCTAGGGGGGTCTTCCATCAGCCCCACACAGAAGCCTTTAGGGCACATCATCACGTCAGGAATTTTGATTCTCTTTGTCAAAGCAGTCACACACATCCCCTGAAGTGAAGTGGTCAGTTTATCTGTCCCTGCTCTCCAGGATCTTCATAGGAAATGCACATAAGGACATTTCCAGCTTCCTTTGGCACCTCTGGACCATATTCACTTACACAAGCCCAGAGGTGGAGAAGAGAAGCAGCTCTGGGGAAGGCAGAGAAGCTGAGTAGGCCATCACAGAGGTATTTGCTGTCTGGGATATGCTGGAGATCCAGTATGACAGCCACCAATCCGAGATATTTCTGGATGCTACAGAGAAAGACAGACTATGTAAAGAGAAATTCTACTTTTGTATCTGCAAATATGTAGCAGACAACCTGAAGGGGAAGCTGTTTTGCAGAGTCTTGCTGCCCAGTATAGCCTTCCCCCACTAGCAGAGCAGGAGCAAGGGAACAGGCTTGAGCTGCAGCAGTGACAGAGCACTGCTACAAAAGAACAGTAAAGCAAATGCATCAGCCAGATGCCAGGTACAGTTCCCACATGTGCCTCCTCCTGCCTGAAGCAGCTCTTTGAACTACTTTGGAGAAGAGAATGGTGGTCTCCCTGTTCTTCTCCTGAACAGGGAGAGTGTTTAAAACCCTGGCATCTTTCCTTCTGGACTCCATGCAACCAGGGAATGAGACAAGAGGAGTCCCTAAAGAGAGATGTGCTGCTGGGTCACTGGCTCACCTTGCATCAGGAACAGTGAGAAGAGAATCGATATTGCCACGCAGCTGCCCATTGCCATCCAATAGGCCTTGTACACCTGAAAAGCCACTGCCCCTTCTTTCTTCTCTTCCTCCTTGTTGATGAGATTAGTGTTTTGGGTTGGTTCTTCTGCCTCTGTCTTTATGGCCTCTTCCTGTCCCTGTTCATTAGGGGCTGTGGGAATGGATGCAAAAGCAAAGGTCAGTGCAGTGTCAATTTCTTGCTGCAGCCGTTCCTAACTGAACAGAGCAAGTCTAAACTACGAGGGACATTTTTTTCCCTCCTCTCTTCTCTTTCAAGACAGGTGCACCAAGCCTGGCAGTTCTTCATCCAAAACTGGACTACAAGTGGAACAACAGGTTCAAATACTGCTCCAGACCAATACCCAATGATATGTGGATCTCCTGTCCTTCTGTGTATACATCACCCACATATCAGCACTGCCACAGCAGAACAAGATGGTGGGAGTTCTGCTCTAAGGCCAGCAGCCATCAGGCACAGGTCCTGTCTGGAAGGTCAGCTGTGCTGCCCAAGATACCCTTAAGCTCATCAGGAACAGACCTTTATCCTTATGCCCCTTGTCTGTATCCTTGAACTTGGGGAAGGCTTCAACAAGCGGCAGGATATCAGCTGGTGTGCCTGCAAAGAGAGACATGCAAATCCTTCAGCATCTGTGAGGAACAGGTGACAACTTTCCACCTTCCCACTGCCTCTTGCTCTGAAATGACACAGTTCTGTCCTCTCATAACATTCCCTACGTTATACAACAACTGTACCCTTGAAGGCTCTGCTCCATTCAACCTGTCACATCCTTCTGCCTCCTCAGCTCCACCCATCTAGGGCTGTCCTGCTTTATTTGTACATCTTCACACTCTCTTCCACCCCATCTTTGCCCACATGCAGTGTTCTCAGTGTCTCTTTTATCACTGGGTTCCCCACTAGTTAATCCTAATCCCCTCAAGCCATTCCAAGACATAGGCACAAGTGAATGCCTGAGAAGACAATGTACCTGTCTTAACTATTCTGCCATTGTCCATCAGCAACAGGGTATCAGCCTTCTCCAAAAACTCTGTCCTGTGAGTGCAAAGGACCCTGGTCTTATGTTTGAGAATTCCAAAAATGCATTTCTGCATAATATGGTTGGCTACATCTGCATCAACAGCGGCCAGGGGATCATCAAGAAGGTAAAGTTCTTTCTCCTGGGAGGGGGACAAAAGAAAAAAGGATACAGCTGCCGGCCCTGCTGGAGCAGGCAGTGCTGTAGAGAAAAGTCCAAGTGTCTCCATGTGGTAGCACCTTTAGGCTGGCACAATGTGCTTTAAAGACACGCTGCCAGAGCTCACTGTACAGCTGAGTGCTTCCAGCCTCTTTGTATTTGACTTGGCATGATCTGCCACACGGTATCTCCTTTGTTATTTACCTGGTAAATGGCTCTGGCAAGGGCTATTCGAGCCTTCTGTCCCCCACTGAGTGTCACACCATTTTCACCCACCTCTGTCTGGTCACCAGCTGGTAAAATCTGAAATATTCAAGAAAATAATTTAGAAAGGGACAGGAAACAGATGGGGACCCAAAACCAAGACACAGGAGCCCCTCTCCATTCTCTGGCAGTAATTTCTAAGGCTGATATCTCGACAACAATTAAACAATGTAACAGTCTATACACTGGTTCTCCAGACACCCGCAAGCTTTATTTATGCAACAAAAATCTTACACTCCAGAATAGGGTGGTCACATCTGAACTACCCATTGAGAGCAACTTCTGGTCCAAGGTAATTGCACACAGCAATTTTCTGTGAGAACAAGAGCTCTGCCTGCATCAAAATTATGTCAGGGTCCTTCCAAACAGTGTAGCAGTAAAAACCTCCAAAATTCAGTACCTGGAATTTTCCAGGTTTCCTCTTGGTTTGGTAGCATAGGTATATTCTACTAAATCTCAAATAAAAATCTTGCCTTTACAGAGCATTCATAGCTCCAGGCAAAACAAACAGGAGCTGCTAAAGCTTGGCACTTCAGAAAATCAGGCATCAGCTTATAAACTGGGAGAAACACTGCACTGTACCATATATACAGCCAGGTTTACTGGCTAATACAGTCATAAATCTCAAATTTAGAATATATGTCAGGAGCACTGACTTAGCCCTTCCAAATCCCAAAGGAGTTGCTTCTGATCCCCCCTCCACCAAAAAAATGCATCAGCTGCTGACAGGTTCTGAAAACCCCAACAGTCATCAGCTCTGCAAGAGCAACTCCTTTCCCCAGGATGAAGAGCTTTTGGCTCAGCAGCAGAAGAAGCCACCCAAAGTGCTACAAGAGTGACTTCAAACCTTAAAGAAGTATGGGCATGTCAGGAATGGTGTGGGCTTGGTAATCAGAGCAACACTGTGTGATGGGACATTGGAAAAGCAGTCTGCACCCTGAAAGGATAAAGACTGATCCCAGTGAGGCTCAGGATGGATGCAAAGGCCTGCCAAGAAGGCCCAGGCAGGTTTACAGTCTAGGCACTCACATTTAGGTCCTCAGAGAGGGCACAGGCCTCCAGCACCTCCTGGTACAGCCTGGCATCATATTCCCGCCCAAAAAGGATGTTTTCACGGACAGTGGTAAACTGTATCCAAGGCTCCTGTGTGGCCAGGCCAAATCCTTGCTCCAGGTCACAAACATACACTTGTCCACCTTGTCTGCAAACACAACAGAAGTGGGTATAAAGGGCAACAAAAAAAAATCAACCTGCTGGCAGATCAAAATTACTTACAAGTTGGAATAGCACCAGATAGTGCCCACCTGCAATGGCCTGGAGGGACCAGGCAGGGAAAGTCTTTAGGCTACTTACTTAATGAGCTCTCCAGTGATGGCTGCAAGCAGAGAGCTTTTGCCAGAGCCAACCTTCCCAACAACTCCCAGGAGCATTCCCTGCAAAGGGAAATTAAATGAAGCAACCTGATGTGCTAATACAGGGTAGCTTGTCCAGACTTCTTGAGCCACATGTAGCCTGTAAGGAAGCTGGCTGCTAGGACCACCTCACACGTTCAGCAGCGCAGCTGGGTACAGATGTCAGGTAAACCAGACTCCTGATATGACAAGACACAGATTTTCAAGGAGTGTTATCTCTAGAGCCCTGCTCTGTTCCCTGTCCAATTGTGTCCTGCAGTAATAGTAGAAAGCAGAGTGAACTAGTTCATCTCCTGTCTATAAGCCACAGATGTTCTGTAGCACCTTCCATCTCTGAGATATGTGTCCTGTGCCTCTTGACCAAGAAAAGATTTTGATGCACAGCTCCTATACTGAGGAAAACATGCCACCTCTACACCATTAGTTCTAGTTTCCAGTATTTTTTCTCTAGTGCCATTTTTCTGTATTACGTCCCATGTCCTTGCTCACCTTTCTCACTGACAGGTTCTCGATGTGCAGTTGCAGAGTGCCTGTGGATGAAGGCTGCCTGCTGCTTTCCTCCTCAACTGGCACCCACAAGAAGGCTGCACATTTCATCTCCATGGCAGTAGCACTATCTGAAGGGCTATCTACAAGTGAAAAGCAGAGAGCAAAGCACTGCTGTGAGAAGACCAGAAAATTAAAGACAGCTGGCATCACAAATACCATCAGCTTTGTTCCCAAATGCAGAGTCAGTGGATGAGGCACGGCATGATGCCCCTGACCCAACCACAGAATGAGACTCTTGCCTATGAGAGTTGCCCTTAAACTTATACATCCCATCTTCCAACCCTCCTGTCTCCAGCTGACACCAGACACACATGGCTGTCAGGGAGACAATGTAAGGATATAACCTGGGTTTATTATTGCTGAAGGTAAAAGAATGGCAGGGAGCTGGCCAAAGGCAATGAAAGAAGGAAAGGGAGCTAATATGGCTCAGGAGAGGGGCAGCCACTTGAGCCTTTCTGCCAGGTGAAGCCAAGTTTGTTGATGGCTTCAGTGTCAGAAGAGCTTTGGTCAGAGGACAGAGTTGCTTGTTCTACTGGGACACTAATGGCTCTGTTGGAACAAGCAGTGGATTATGGTGGAATGTTACTGCCTTGTCTCCTGCTTTCCACAGAAATTAAGAGAAGTGTATCCACTCTTCCTCTACCCAACTGAACATCTTGAATCACAGGGTGACAACGAGGTGTCCTCCAGTGCTGCCCTTGGGCCTCAGACCTCAGCTCTCTGCTCTGAATGTCTGCTCAGAGTCTCAGGCCTGGCAGATTCCTTAACCGTTACCTAGGGCATAATAAGCTTCCAGGTCCTGGTCCACGAGTTCAAAGAATTTCTGGATTCGATCCAGGGAAACTTTGGCCTCCAAAATTGCATTCAACACCCATGGAAAGCTGTTGAGGGGTAGAATGAGCATCCCAACAAGGGCCACTGCTGTGAACACCTGCATGGGTAAGCAAACAACCATGAGCTGGAGCCACTACCTCCCTTGTATCCTCCAAACAGCTTCACCAGTGAGAGCCTGAAGAGCTGTGGAGAGACATGGGCTGGGTTTATTTCCCAGGGAAGACGCCTCAGGACTGCAGGTCCACACTAGATTGTGTTCTGCACAAGACAAATTGGAGCTCTCCCTATCACCTACTCACCTTTGTGGCAGTGAGCTGGTGACCCAACAGGACATAGGTGACAAAGATGGCAATGGAGACAACAACAGGCAGTGCTGCCCACAGGTACACACACAAAGCATCCAGGTAACTGACGGCCCGTAACTTCTGCAGCTCTTCAGCCCGGCAGGCATTTATCCTGGTGCTGAAGTGCTTCTCCCAGGCATAAAACTTGATCACACGAATGCCACTTAGGAACTCTGTCATTAGCTGCAGGCAATGAGGAAAAGAACATCAAGCAAACAGTGCCCAGGCAGCCTGGGCTGTGCCTGAGTGTGCAGTTGTCTCCTACTAATGGTCAGGTTAGAGATGTCAGGAACCATTTATTGCTAACAAAGACATAAACTTAAGTGACAGCTACTGGAAACCTTGTGTTCATCCATCTCACCAGCTTCTTCGGCCACCCATGCTGTGTACAACTCAGGAAAAGGCAAAATATTACACTACTTTCCAAGTGAAAGATGAACAACACAGGTAAAGGGATGTGTGGAATTGTTAGCTGCAGCCTGGATACTATTTACTTGTGTTGACCTGACAGTGCCTTGAGATAACACCTGACTCTCAGGTCTGGTCCTGTCCCTGACACAGCTAGTGTGTATCCAGAGCCTGGCTGGTTCATTTCCAGAACTCTGGTGTCCCTGCAGGATGCAGTCCTCTCATTTCTGCTCTCAGGTCAGCATATGTAGAGCAACCTGACTGTGTCTCTGTCCAACATTAAAGAAAACAAGGGAGACTTTATTCAGCAAACCAGTCTTACAACAGCTGGAGATAGTTCAGCATAATCTGATACAACTCTAGTAGATGCACCTTCCAATGAGAAAATAAGTATTTTTAAAGCTGCCAACAGTTCTGACAGGGAGTTGACCTACGTTTCATGCTTCCAAAGCACAAATGAAACTGCTCAAATTAGAGATACAATGCTAAAAGGTGGGAATCAAATGTCTGATATGTGGTGAGGAGAGATGGTACTGCAAATATGGGAAAAGCAGTG
Source organism: Aegithalos caudatus (assembly GCA_013389925.1). Classification (NCBI taxonomy): domain Eukaryota; kingdom Metazoa; phylum Chordata; class Aves; order Passeriformes; family Aegithalidae; genus Aegithalos; species Aegithalos caudatus. The sequence goes on along the minus strand of WEIU01006526.1, from coordinate 201,893 downwards.
GAAAAGATGACTGAGAGTGCCATGCCTGGAGCCATATAAAATTACATCCATCATCATTGCCTTTGTCCAGACTGCAAGCCACTTCAGCATTGATGGCATCACTGGAGCAATACGATGGACACATATCTAGAGGAAGCTATCTGGAGTCTTAACTACTACACACAGAAAAGAAACTTGCAAGGGAACCTAAATTAGCCCAGGGGACAAGACAAGTGTTAAAGGTTCACAATCTTATGGGTGATGAAGCTACATCACCCTGAAACACTTTTGACCAAAGTGTGTGTGTGTGTGTGCCCCTTCAGGCATTTTTCTCAACAGCTGCAATTCAATTAATCTGCCTTGGATCATGACTAGTGACAAAGAGGCCAACGTTCTGGGACAAATAGGGAAAAAATACAAACTCAGAGAGATGCCACTGCCCCTCACCTTGACTCGTGTGTCCTTGTGCTTCAGCATCTTCTCATTGTTCACCATGATGCGGTTAGCTATCATCTTGTTGATGGGCACGAGCAGCAACGCCAGGGCCATGCCTCCCAGAAAGGCTACTCCCACTTGCTGGTAGAGGAGGTAGAGGGCAATGGCAAGCTGGACAGGCAGGCTCCACAACTCGTGGAAGCTGCGGCAGAAGTTGACCAACCTATTGGTGTCCGTGCTCATGAAGTTGACAATCTCCCCCACAGTGAAGCGGGCGAGGCTGGCGCCGCTGACACGCAGAGCCTTGCGGTAGATGGCGGAGATGATGGCGGCCCGCACCATCAGCACCATCTTGTTCATCTCGTAGCTGAACTGGTTCCGCAAGAGAGCGCCCAGGAAGGAGCCAGCAAAGAGCCCAAGGGCATACAGAACCCCGTGGCTCAGGGGCTCCTGCCGTGACTCCATGAAGTTCACCAGCAAATTCAGAAGCAGAGGACCTGAAAAACCCAGCAGACTGCCGGCCAGCTTGAGAAGTCCAAGGGTGTAGAAACGAAGCCCAAAGGCCGCATGAAGGACTGACATGAGGCGCACAGCTTCCTGGGCATGGTGTGGGCTGTCTGGAGCATCACTACTCCCACCACCTCCAGCCATGATTGGGCTGGTAAGAGACACTGTCTCCTCCTCTGCTTGGTGAAGAGCTGCCTTCTTCTGCCAGCAAGAGTAGAAGCGGTCACAGACCCTGGCAGCCCGGAGCTGGCGAGGAAGCACATAGACATCCTGTGGCTGGTTCAACTTCTGCTGGTAGCCACGCTTCATAAGGGGGTTCATCCAGGTGTAAAAGAAGCGTGAGAGCCAGCTCTCACCATCTTCTGCCACTCTCTGCTGGTCAGGCACTGGGATCCCTGGCTCCAAGATGGGCTGGTCTTGTTGCCAGGAGCGATTGATGGAGAGGAAGTCTTGCCTGCCAGCAGTGGGGAGGAGGTAGCTGACCACATAGACAAGCAGAGAGGCCAGCTGCAGACAGAGAATGGCGAACCTGGAGGAGGCACCGGGGTGGGCAGGGGACCAAGCTGTCCCACGCTGGCAATACCACACCAGTGTGATGATGAAGGAAGGTAGGGGTAGGAGACTGAGGAGAGCCAGGGCTGCAGGGCCCCTGGTAAAACCATGAATGGACCTGCAGAGCATGAGAAGAGTGAAGCCGTGCACCAGCCATGTCAGGACAGCAGTGCCATTGGCCAGCACTTCCAGGTACACAGGGCCCAGCTCCTGCTGGGAAATGGTGGCTGGGATGGTGTCAGCGAGGAACAAGCCAGCAAGTACAAAGGAGGTAGCTATCCTCCACCCCCAGCTTGGCCTGCAAGGCACACCGGAGCCAGACCTGGAGGAGGAAAGAGCGGGGAAATAAATTACAGGTGAAATTCCACAACCTTTCAGTCAGTACTGTCCTTTCTTCCTCTCCTGTTCCCCATGTTTACACATCCACTCCTACTTAACCTTCTGGATACACCTCCCTATATCTGTAATTCTTCTGACTGTAGGCATTGCTAAACTACATCAGGCCAATAGAGCCCACTCTTTGGCCAATACCAGAGATTTAGATGCTAGCAAACAAAAGCATTTCTTTACAGAAATTTGTTTGTAAACTATGATATTTTGTGGTCATATTAGACTCTAATCCTTGAGGATTAACAATGAAAAAAAAGTATATTTAATCTCTTTAACACAAATTTTGGATGATGAAATTCTCTGTGTCACATCTCCGATCCTTGATTTCCTTGTCTGTGGGGTATTTTTTCTAGAAATATTATTTTTATCACTGTTAGTTTCAGTGATGCTGTGCTTCTAAAGTCTATCATCTATTGCCCATCAAAATACTTCATTATTACTGGATTCTTTATGGCCTTTGAGTATCAGTGAATGTTATCATGTTTACAAATTTCAGAAGAGGGTAAACAGAAAAACAATTTTGCATTTCTCTGAACTTCTTATTGCCTTACATACATCTTCTATGCCACCTTGAATTTATATCCTCTCTCAGAACACTCAGAATACTAGTTTCCCCAATCCTCATTCACTGGAAAAGTTTTTATTTCCTTTCTGTGATTTTATGCCCACAATCCCCTCTATTCTTTCTGGATTCCTTTCTGTACACTGAATTAAGACGGATGCTGACAAATATAATAGCATTATAATACTGTGTCATTCCCCAATTACATATTCAGCAGATGATAGGGAGATACAATTTCCAGCCTTTCCACCCCACCTCCAGTCCTGCATAATAAAGACCCAGATAAGTCAGTTGTCATACCTTGGAGTGCCAAGGAAGCAGGCACTGACCACTGCAAGGATCACATGAGGAATCACATTTAATGCCAGCTGGTTAAAGCAATGGCCAACGCTGCCACGAACCCACACAGGGAGTGGATCTTCTGGGCTGGTCCCACACAAGCTAGCCAGGATGTTCTCCATCCTTTCTTTGCTGGTAGTTCAGTGTGAGAGACAGGATGTCCTAGGGTAAAGAAAAAGCAGCATGAGGTAAAAAACATAAGAACTACAGCCCCCGTCCAAGATGGAGTGATGAGTAATTAACATAGAACCGATTTCCTGGGTCAAAGTCCAAGCCCGCCTATTGTTCACTCACTAGCACATAATCTACTTCATAAAAATGATCAAGTTCCGTCTTAAAATAAATTATATTGTTTATTCCCCTAGGTCAGCCTGGGACTGCAACGCCCTGTGAATTTAAAGCTTTATTTCCAGGTTGATTTTTTTTCTTCATGGCGAGTTTATCCTCTGTAAGTAGTATAACGAAGTATTTTCCTTTCTATGTATCGGTATGAAAAATATTTTGACCTGCTTACACAATAACCTGTTCATTGTATCTCCACGTTCACAACACTTCCCACCACGGTACCCCTTAAGGCAGCGCGTACATGAAACATCCCCCAGACGGCAGAGGAGGATGCTGGTGCTCCTCCTGAGAAGCAGGCGGTACCTCTAAGCTAGACGGGCGAACCGGCCGCGTCTGTGTGCCGCCCCTCGGACTGAAGCACACCCGGGAAGGCCTCGGCTTTTATACCGATTTCTGCTCGCACCAGCCCGTCCCATCTCCAGCCCGGGGCCGGCTGAGCGCTGTGGCTGGGCGCCGCGCCGAGCTCGGCACACAGGCGGGGGCACTGCAGCAGCGCCAAGGCTGGGATCCCGGCACGGC
>WEIU01006526.1:154636-192325 GCA_013389925.1 Aegithalos caudatus | reverse complement strand
GAGGTTGCCGTCGCCGCCGGGAGGAGCGGGGGTCGGCGGGCCCCGGGGCCGCCGGGGCAGCGAGCACGGAGACGGCGGCAGCAGCCGGGTAAATACTGCCGTGCACCCAGGGGACTCGGTGCGGGTCCTGCCCCCTCGCCCGGGGGGCTGTCAGAGCCCCAAACTTGCCGCGGCGAGGTCCTTGCAAAATGACACCGGCCCCGGACTCTCCCGGGGAGAGCGGCAATTTGCCCCCAATTCCTTAGAGAGCCAAAAGGGGGAGGGGGGGAGAATTATTGATTTCCATTTAAAGTGATGTTTTCCCACTAGTTTTCGTTGCATTTTTATTTGTCTTGCTGGCTAGAGCCATTTTAGAGAAGGCTCAAATATGATGCTGCCTTTTCTCTAAGGCAGAGGATGTAACTAGTCGTTTTCTTCCGTTTAACACGCTGGGTTGTGTTAGTGCATAAATATCGTTTAACTTACGGGAATATAACTTTTTAGATAGCGTGTTGAATGAGTACTTTGTCTGAATTCTTCCTGTTGTCACGGCGGGCGTACAAAGAGAACTGTTACCGATTTATATCTTGGAGAGGTATTCTTTGGTAGGCACTGCTTTGTGGTTGGGGCTGTACACAGGGTGTTCCAGTCTTCTCACTTTGTCTTGGCAAAATCTGTTTTGGGCATGCGGAGCTTTGTTTTGGCATCTGTAGTGGATAGCATCTTGGATGCTGACACCTTCGTAATAAATCAAAGTGTGAAGACTTTTTATTTTTTGCATGAGTGGGATTAGCTCACTTAAGTTTTCTGTTGTTGCCCCTTGGTGCAGTGATTGTTTTGTCTGGTGGCTCTTGAGCTGTGGAGTGTGATAAGTTCATTGTGCGTTTGTATTACCCTGAAAGAAGAGATTTTCATACTGGGGTACTCTAGGCAGTGGTTGCATGAACACTCAATCCAGCACAGATACAGTTGGAAAGAACGGTGTACTCGCCTTTTCCTCTTGCTTTGCAGTATGTTCTGCACTCTCCTGTGTGCTCAGGTGGGGATTTGTGAGTTGCAGGGTGGGCTGATGTGAGGAAACCGTAGCTGAAAGTCGGGGCAACAAAAGTGTGTTACCTGCTCATTCATTGCCTGGTGGGACTCCCAAGGGAGAACGGGGATTGCCCTCTCTCCTGGTGGTACAGGTTCTTGCCGGATTTCTTTGGAGTTGCAGCCGTAGAAGAGGTCACAGGTGGTTGTAGTGGCATTAAAATTCAGGTATTGGTGTCACTTCTTATTGAAAGGTGAGCTCTCCTGGAGATGCAGGAAGATAATGTTGTATTTGACAGTTGAGCCAAGCCAGGCTAAGAAACTTGCCTCTGGCCATTTGTTTTCACGTGGTATTTCACCCTTATCTCCATCCTCCTTAGTTTCCTGTATGGTACCCTTGCAAACTGCATTACTAGTAATATCCATGATGAAAATAAGTAGTTTTTAAAAAGGAAATGTTCTTCTATCTGATTCATGTCAGTTTGTGTTGTGGCTTGATGGGCAGTTGCATGTTCATAACTGATGGGTAGCAACCTGGGTTGCAGGACAGAATTTTCTTTAGCTGACTTCACACAGTCTCACATTTCACTGTATCCATGATAGACTGTGAACCTGTGCTGGCTGTAACAAAACTTTCAATGCTGGCTGTGTCGATGGTTCAGACTTGGAGAAATTTGATCCAGGAGTTTTGACTAGAACTCTCACACTCGCTCTTTGATTGGGGGAGGCGGGGGTAGGCCGCCAAAAATGTCCACTTTACATGAACATTATTTTTGACAAACACTGCTCTTACAGTGTTATTTTACACCCTCCTGGCTCAAGTTAAATCAGTCATCTCAGCAAATTGTTACAGTTTAATGATATTTTTCTTGCCTATTCTAACTTCCGAGAAGGATTGAAAGCTATTAATCCTAGAAATTAGGCGTTAGCAGGTTAGCTAATGCGGTACTGATGAGCCAAATGGATTTTTTGTTTATTTACAGGATTACTGCATTTAAGGAAAGCCCTTCTGTAGGAAGCAATTATCACAATAAGAGATCTTGAGACAATTAAATAGACCTCTTCAACCTATATTGTGCTGACTCTTGCGTTTGCTAAAGCCCAGTGTAAGTAATTTGTAGAGTGTAATGTCCACATATTTTCCATGGAAGCTTTTGCCCCCTGACAGGTTTTTGGCTGACAACTGACTACTTCTTCAAAACTGATGTTAAAAAACCCATAAAATACATATGTAGGTTTGTTTTACTTTTTAAAACTGCTGTTTATAAAAGTAGCGTTAATTAGAAAAAGATAAAAACTGGGATTGTGCTGTCATTTTCCAAAGAGTGGAACTAAATGTGATGGAAACATAGCAGACAGCAGATATGTTGGGTTATCATGACTAGTTAGGGTAAAGTTTTAATAAAATATTTTGGATTTTATGACTTTAGACCCTCTCTCTTCAGAAGCTTGAGAATACAAAATGTGCAGATGTGGAGAGTTACACAAATATATTAGTAAGTGGGATTTTGGAGCTGTCACTGAAGGATATGAATTCAGAAGCCTGAGGAAGAGGAATTTAATTTGCAACAAGAAAAGAGAACTTGAAAGAGGGCAATATATGCATAAGGAGGGTGGGAGATGTAGTATGTACAATGAAGACTGCTGGGATAAGGGCACGGGGTTGAAATGGAGAAAATATTTGAGTACAAGTTCCAGGTTATTTTCTCTATCCTACATATGAATTGGAGTATGAAAGCAGCAGCCTTAGAGATTTCTTATTAAAATTTCTTGACTCAGGGAATTGTTTTAGTTTGCTTTTTTGTTGTGATTTATTATTATTGTTTGTGAGATGGAGTACATTTATTTCCAGGTTACAGCATTGTTGCACATTTTGTTGTGCATAACTGGGATGCTGGCAGTGGAGCCATGTATTGGATGTCGTAAGTAGGGATGGTATTAGTTTCTTAATACTGAGGAAAACTTTGTGGTGATTGGAAGAACGTGGAGTGGCAGCAAAGGTTTGAGGCAAGTACTGAGAAATGTAATGGAGGAGAGGAAGGTCAGGGCTTTATAGTGAGAGATTGGCAGAATTTTATTTGTTCTTGGAGGGCTGACCCATGCTGCTTTATTTATCCCTGCTGACCTGCGTGCTTGTTCTTTTTAAAGGTTTTGTTTTAGCTTCTTTGCTTTCTTGTAAGAAAATTGGCTGAGATTACAGGACTGGAGCATGTGGGGTCAACAGAGAATGGAGAAATGACAAGCAGGTATGCAACCTGTTCAGTAATATGGCAGTGGTAACTGTGGTTTAGGTGGTAGAACAGGAAGGGAGAAAAATGCAGTGCAGTGCACACATAGGTATGACTAGTGGTGGTGTTCAGTGCTCCAGATACAAAAACATTTAAAAGTGGAATTTCTCCAGTTTAAAAAAATAAAATCATGAAGTTCAAATATTTACTGCCCTAACTGCTGTCTCTGGGCAATTTGTAGAGGTCAGTCATAAGCAATCCAAACATTCTTAGTGTAAATTATTTATTTCCTTTGTCCAGAGTTTGTTCTAAGATGTAATCATCAATCACTTTTCTGTCTTCAGTGGAGGTGATTGTCATCTATATGCCCACAGTCTTGATGACAAGAAGATGATCTTAAATATAGTAATTTCTTGAGGCAGCCCTCAGAATTCAGTGTTACAATGGGCACAAGTGAGCCTTCAGACTGTATTTGTATGAGACACACGGACCTTGAATATGTTTTACATCAGCCAGGCTGTTTCAGGATCATATTGTGCTGGACAAGACACTTGGTCTTAAAAAGTAATTAAAGTGTGTGCTGATAAATGTTCCATTAATCAGCTAAATGGAACAAACCAGAAATCACTAATATGTTACCTTAGAATAAAGCTATGTGCACAATGGATTCTAGTACAGATTGGTACCGCAGGTGAATTTTGTTAGGTAAATTGTAAGGGAATTCTTTGGCTTTTGTTGGGGGATTATGTTCTGTTCTTTTGATCTCTTGGAAGATTGAGCTGAAGCTGCTGCACATTCTCCAGGTGGATGTGGAGAATTCAGTGCACCTGCTGCTTCCGTCTGTAGTTTTCAGCAGAAACACTGTGTGCAGTGCATGACTGGTTTGGCAGAACTGAAGCTGGTTCGCTGCTTCATGTTAAGCAGAATCTATATAATCAGTTGGTTTTAAAAAGCTAATCAAGTATCTCTGTGTTTAGGCAGTCTCATCTGTTTTTTATGGGACTCCCCTTGACTCTGATCATTCCTGTATTCCAGTGCTATATTTTAGAATAATGTGAGGTGTAACTAGCTAAGCATAACTTACCAGTGGTGGTGTTTTGTGTACTGTTTGTGTGTACAAAGGAAGGTCTTTGCAGAGGCAATGAGCTCAGGTCTTCTCTGCCATAGGTTTTTCAGAAGCAACTTTATTTAGTTTACTCCAGTTTATCTCTACCAGTAATAAATAATGGAATGGGAATTTTAAACACTTCTAGAAAGTGTTTGTAGTGGCATTGGTATTTTTAGTATTATGCTGTGCTTATCTGCTGAAAGCAGCATGAGGTGAGGAAAACTGTTGAAAACATCACTGCTAGGAAAATCTTTGTTTACACTGGTTTATACTTTGGTTCATGTTGTTACTAAAGTTGTAAAGGGCCAGAAATCCAGACACTTTATTAAGAAATTCCTGGTACTGTTTTTTTATGCAATATTTATTTAGCTGCATCTTCTCTACAAAGAAAGGAAAACAGCAGCAAATTTGGGACTTTGTGACTTTCTCTTTGGTTTTACATCTTCCAAAATGGTGCTTTATGAAATGTATTTTTGAGTTGAAAATTTCTAGATAATTTAAATAATAGAGCATGTTATTAGCACTTGGAATGAGATGTTAAATGCAGTCAATACCCTCCTCTTTCTTTAGTAGCTAACTAAAATTGAAGTATTTGGAACAGTTGTTCATCCAGTCTGATGTTTTAATTGATCCATCCCCCCGAGTCGAATTTATGAAGCAGAGCAGAATCGCTCTCCTTTCTGTAGCTGAGATTAAAACCCCCTGATTGATGGGCTTGCACTCTCTTTAATTTTCAGAGGCGTTCACCGAGTCTCCGCTCGGAGTCTTCACTGGAGCACAGTTTGCGGATCACTGTTGGTAATGACCGGTATTGCATTGGCACACCCGAGAGAAGGAGGCTGCCTGATAGACTGGGCTCACCAATTGATAACCTGAGTGACAGGTATGGTCCTGTGCAGCTGGGGCTTCACCTGGGGGAACAGCCTGGGAATGAGACCAGACATCTCACTGAATGTCTAGGGAATGAGGGTAGGCATGTAGCAATGCTTCCCAGGGAATATTCCCCCAGCCTCTCACAAGTCCTGGTGCCGGGAATTCCTGAACAAAAGTCACTGCCTGTGTAACTCTGAACAGATATTTCTTCTCTAATTTTTGTCAGCTACTTCTAAACCCCATATAAACTAAGCATGCACATCATATATTGCAGGAGGGAGTGTGATGTCAATCCCTCTGGTGCTTCCTTCCCCTTAAGAGTAGGTTGTCACATGGAGACACTTCATTTGACATTTCACTACTTCAGCCACCTTCCGTTTCTTATGAACCTACCTAGTCATTACTGAAAGGAAGGTTGTTTAGTATAAGGATAGTGTAAAGCTTCAACTTCCTCATTTATTAGGAGGAATTGTCTACTTTCCTGATTTTTGAGACTAGTCTAGAAGAAAACTCTAAAGTAGCTTGAAGTCTATTTTTATTTTGACTTTAAAAACCTTGCAGAAGAGAGCACAGTTAGACAGTCTCATACATTATAAAGGAAGTGTTTGAATTCTTAGGATCACTTGACTTAAATTGGAGAGGAACAGTTATGGAGAGAATTATTTTGTGTCAAAAATACTGCTATGGATAGTGAAGCATAAATATTAGTAAATACAATTTGGAACTCTTTGCTTTCAGTAGGAGAACCGGTAGAATCTGGCAAAAGAAAGAAAATCAGAAAACTGTGCAACTCTCTTTGTCTTGAATTGCAAAATTAAAGACAGCATAGCTTGTGCCCTGGAGCATACAGTTGCACTTTCAGGTCAGGGATAAACATCCACCACAAAAAAAACCAAACATTACCACTTCCATTTTTGATGCAAATATCATCAACTGTTAGAAAACAAAATAGATGAGAGAGAGGGAAGTGAGCAAAATAAATTAATTTCCTGTCTCTCTCAGGTGTAAAGTCAAGTTTCATCAGGTGTAGAAAACCAAATGAGAGTTTGGTTTTTGGTACTGTCACTTTTATACCTTTACCTCAGTTCTCCTGGCACCAGTGTTTGATTTGTAAATCACCTGTGCAGTCTGCAGTCTTCTACATGAAATGAGTGTGTGTGCTCAGGGAGAGTACTGTGGTTGGAAGGAAAAGGAAGTGATATGTTGGGAACTGGCACTTCTCTGGCAAACTAGGGGTGGTGGTGTTTGTCCCATTGTTTCATGTTCTCAGGTGAAATTTTAGATTTAACCTGCTCTGTGGTGATGATGCATGGTTAGAAGTAACATCAGGTATAGCAGAGTTTATTTAACTTAAGAGTGAGAAATCACAAAAGAGCCCATAGATTCGAAAAAAAAAGAGGTAAGAATAGACTCCAGAAAAGGTTTAAAAGTGACAGATGAGTTAGAATGTAAAGAAGATAAATTGAGACCATGTAGACTTTAATCTTTAAGCGACTCCCTTGTATTTGTTGTCTTCATGTTGTTATATTTACTTTTTGTCTAAATCTGTGCTGGCTGCACTTTTCTGAGTGATGCCCATTGTTCAGCAGCTAAAAGTATGTGACAACCAAGTCACCTGTTAGCTTTTCCTCAGTCAGCTCAGTTCTGAATTCTAAATTTCTTCACTGCCAACAGTTTTATTTGTTTTGAAAAGACGCTTGATATTTGGTTAAGGACATTGTTTATCAAGTATTTTTGATCATGTATTTTTTCCCCTCTCTGAGAGGGACATTAACTTTATATCTATCACTGGGCTGTAAAATGGTCCTTACTGTTACTGCTCATATCACATTTTTATTTGGCATGTCCAAAAAATAATTCTAATTTAAAAAAATAGGGCAAAAGAAAAAAAAAAGTTTCTTCAAGATGTCTCGTCAAATTTTGAAGTAATTGGAGTAAATAATTCTAAATTTAGTTATTTTCAGCTATTTTTGCTAACTGCTCTACTTTGATATATCAAACAATCACTTTGACACATTATTCTCTGTAATTTGTAGGGCCTTGGGATGGTAGAGAGGATTGTTAGTCTATAAAGGAAATAAAATGTCAAAGGAGAGAAATGAGGGAGGCTTTTAGAGCCTCCTGCAGCAGTGGATTTTCAGGATGCCCAAAAAGACTTTCTCAGGGTGTGTGTTCACACCCTAAACATCTCTAAGAACTTGCCCCAGGTTTCTAGGGCAGCTGCTCTCCTGCACATGTCTAAATAGGCACACTGAATGCTGCTGGGCTGTGTCTTCAGTGTCACCTGAGCAGCTTCAGTCTCCTGCTTGGACCAATAAGTGGTTTTTTGTCTTCCAGAATCTCAATCTGCCAAAATTAAAAATCAATCTTTTTCTCTCTCCCTGTCTTCCATCTCTGTGGCTCTCAGTATTTTTAAGACTTCTACTACTATCTGAGCTGGCACAAGCTATGGAGAGCATCCCACCAATTCTTTCATCTGAGGTTAATACAAAAGGTAGACCAAATCACTGCAGAGACTTGGTCTGCATTAAACTGTGCTCTGAAATAGTGTTTTTTGGCATAATATCAAGAGTAACAGTTGGCTTGAATATGAAGAGCTCATCTGACTCCCTGTTCAAAGGCTGTGTATTAAAGTGGAGTCCTGTTGATTGCTGACTGCAGAATACCACTCTTTATTTCTATTTCTGTGTATGTGGATAAACCTGCCAAAAAGTAAATCACCTTACACTAGTTGTAGGTCTCTGAGGCGTGATGTGTGTGTAGCCTGTGGTCTGTTTACCTTCTCTGAAACTGCAATTCCAGTGATTCTGAATTCTTTGTTGGTGAAAGAATTGGGATGATCACAGTGGTACCACCTTGTGTCCTCTCTGGGGGGGTACAGTACTCGGTAGTGGACATTACTGGCTGAAAGCATCCAAACCAAGTAAGAGGGATGTAACTCTGTGAGATTGCATGCAAGAAAACATGTTTCAAAGAATCCTGTAAAGCAAGTAATCATTTTCCCCACACCTGTATTTAATTTTCAGGTTTTAAATTTGCATTTTAGCTGTTCAGAGTGTGTTTGGAATGTCTTGGTAGTTTTAAATATAGTAGGTCTGCTGTTCCTTTCTTTCCAAAGTATGATTAAAAATTCCTGTGCTTTGTCACTGGAGTCAGAGTGTTTGAATTGTAGGTGACAGCTGCCAGACATGCATCTAAATAATTTTCTTTGCACAAAATTCAGCTGATGGTATATGGTGAAACATATCTGTTACTCCATCAGGTGTGTTCATGCAGCTTGTACAGGTTTAGCAGGCTATCAGAAAACATGCCACTGGAAATAAACATACCTTTATGTAGATTGTGAAAACAACATTTATTTATGAAATTTAATTTAGCTATTTTTAGATATTTTTGTGCTTTTGGAGGAAGTGGATGTATGTAGTTTGCTGAAAACTGGAAAGATACTATGTAATACAATGGGTCCAGGTGCATGCCAATTTGTTTTAGATGTGTTGGACTGGTAAAGTATCTAATAAACGCTTTGCAATGATGCAAGATAAAGGGAAGTTTTGTGTTGATTTTGTTCTTAAATATGCATATGTAAGCTAAGAAAATACCCAAGAAAAAAAATCCTTGTCTGTGCATCTCTGTTATTCTTTAGTCTGTTGTGAAAAACTGGGGCTGTAATTAATTGCAGATTTTTTGGAAGATGTTTTCTGGCATGACTTGATTTGTCCCTTTTCAGATCTATGGAGGGACCTTTCTGAGTACAAAGAGGTGATTTTTGTGGACTCAGGCCACTATACATAGTTTATCTCAGACTGATTCACTCAGGAAAGTCTTCTGTCTCATTCATGTCACTTAGGGAACACATTTTCTTTTTTGGAAGATCTTGCTGGATTTTGAAATATCAATGAGTAAAACAAACAGTTGGTAACTTAAAGTGGTTTGGTTTGTTTCTGCCTTATCTAAAGAAAAGTACTAGGAAGGTTTTTAGGCATAGAGAAAAAGGCCTTAGTTAAGACAGTACCCCTAATTGTAGGTGTCTGTAGGGAGTGATCCAAAAGTAGATACTTGAAGAGAAGAAGCTGGTTATTCTGATGTTGTGACTGTTGCACATCCACTGTGTGTAATAATGCAGGGGCTGGCACAGAAGAATAGTACCATTGCACTTAATCTCCCTGGTTTGTAGATATCAGAAACTGTGCTTCTTCTTAGATACGGGGTTCATGTGATTACTGACAGTGCTGTCTGCATATCTGTTGCAAAAGAAAATGTTGATAGAATTTGTGGTCCTTGTCCACAGCTGAAAATAAAAAGAGGATCTGATTACATTCACCAGTGTGAAACTGAATTATACCATGAATAATTCATAGGAAATCTGACCTTGGCATCTTACTGGGAGAGGCGAGGAAAGGGATTGTGGTCTGAAATACGATAGTAAGGTTTTTTTTAAAACGTGTAGTCTCTCACATTCACAGAAACAAATCCATCCTATCAATTTTTTAAGGCTCTTATTCCTCACTGTGAGTTGAATTGTTCATGTCATTGTGTTTGCAGGTAACTTCCTAGGAGGGATGTACAGTACCATTAAAAATAAGTCTCCCTCTCTGCCTTTTAAGTACTTAAAATGTTGGTTCTGTGTAGTGAGGGAGACGTTATTTTGAAGCTGGTTTGGAAATTTCTTACCCATGAGTAGGAGTAAGACTTAGTTTACTCTGATTCAAGTACTTCTATCCTGTGCTTCTCTTACACAGGGATGATATGGCTGATGGCCCCATATTCACTAGAGGCCTCACATGTCCTCGAGGCCTTGAGAGATACCCAGCACATGAAGATCAGCCTTCCAGTCCCTTCATCCCGAGGCACGATGAAGACTACCGCGGCCGAGATGTTTTCCTGCACCGTTCAGATTACAGCCCGCACTATGGCCGTCGGGAGGAGCTGCCTCGTGGATCTGACAGAGATGGTGAGAAACCGAGGAGATCCCCCTACCCACTGAGGGCAGAGGAGAGGGGGCGAGAAATAAAGCGTCCACGGTATGAAAAGGATGAGAAGATGCATGGTGGGAGTGGAGAGCACCAGGGTTTCTCATCAGGAACACGAAACTACCGCAGACGAAGCCGCAGCCGTAGCAGAAGCCTGAGCCCGTCATACCTGAACGAAGAATTCCGAGAGCTTGATCGTGCAAGGAGGAAAAGAGAAGAAGAAGAGCGCAGTAGAAACTTGAACCATGATGTTTCAGGCAGTGCCTACTCCATCCCTGGCTTGACTAACACATTACAGACTTCTGAGCCTCGGTATACATACAGGCCTGAAGAAATCCCACCCATGCCCAAAAAATCTATTTTGAAGAAACGAGTAGATATGGAAGTAGAGTCTGCTGTTCAGGTTTGGTCTCTGTGTGTCTGTCTATGTGCTTCTACTTTCCAAAGCAGTTACTTTACGGTACAGAATGTTAGTTTGATTACCAAAATAAAGAAACCCAAGTCTTCATTTTCCTGTCTTTAAGAGAGCAGATACCTTTCTGCAGGGCTGTATAAGTTCAAAGTGCATTAGAAACTTTAAATGGTTATGGCATTTAATCAGGAATCATATATATATGCACCTATATATATTTATATATAGTCTGAGACAGAATAAAATGTCTTTGTGGAAATTCAGCCCAGGATGAGGAGGTCTGGGCCAGCTTTCATAGAAAAGCTGACTCTCATAGTACCGCAGGCAGTCAAGATATTGGTTGATATCCCCTGTCTCTTTCTTGTTTCTTTTTAGACCTGGAGAACTGCCTAATGCATCCTCAGTACCTCTGTCTGAAAACAACTTTTAAATTTCCTTATTTTTTTTCCCTTTGGAGGACTATAGGCTGAGGTCAGCCCTACTTAATGTGTACCAAACATATAACAGTTGAGTCTCAAAATTAGAGCAATGGACAGATAAGTGGCTGTGACTAGCATGATAAACTGACTTTTTGTGTTTTAACACATCACTTTGATTTGCCTATTGGATCAGTGTTGGTTTGACAGTGACATATTTATCTCAGGAGTGCTGCGATACTGAGGATCCCATTCTATACCTATAACTGGAAATGTTATTTAATATGGCATTAATTATGAATATCTGAAGAAGTGACTGAGAATAACCCCAATGCAGTAGTTTTTACCTGAATTAAAGTATTGAAGTCCTATGTGACTATGACTAAACTCAAAACGTATCCAAAATTATGTAACAGCATCTCAATTTTAAAATTTCAGTTCGTACGCTTGCAAAAACATTTGAGAAATATAGTTGAGATTTTCTGTGTTCTCTGAGATAAGCATTCATGGTTGGACATGGCATTCCAGAATCATCAGGCAGCTTGGTTTGTAATCTTCTGTGTTCTCTTTCAGCTGTATATTGTCTGTTCTAACACTTTCATTCAGCTGTGAACACAAGGAGAGACGAGCCATGTTCCTTTGTTCTGTGAGGTGCATTCTGCCTTAGAAGTAAATAGTATCTTCTCTTTTTCAGCCCGAGAGCTTTTCAAGCAGTCCAGCCCCCAGCAAGGATCCTCCTCTTCTTTCTAGTCAGCCTTCTTTGCCCCAGAGCAACAACATAGCTCCTTTTGCCTCTGAAGTGGAAAACTTTCTCAAACGGTTTAACAAAGGCTCTCTTACGGAGTCTTCAAACAAGGAGTTGTGTGAAGGTTTGTACGAGTGGAACCCACTCTCTGGGCCTCCCAAAGACACTTTGATGTTTGACGAGAAGTTTGGAAACTTCTTAAGTCACAAGGAAAAATTAGAACCCAAGTCAGAGCCCACTGATCGCCATACTGACTTCCTGCTGCCTCACGAGAGGGCCAGTCAGGATGGCAGTGGTTTCTCCCGGATTCTGGGCATGATGGCTGATTCTGTCAGTGCTCAGGAGAAGAGGAGACGTAGCTTTCCTGACATTGAGGACGAAGAGAAATTTCTTTATGGTGATGAGGATGAAGAGACCAAAATTGAATCTCTCCCCATAGAGAAGCCCCCAGTGAGTTGTGGCAATGAGATAATAATACAGAAATTGAGCCCACCTCCTTCTCCTGCTCCGGCTGTCAAGGTGGATCCTGTAGAAGAGCCAAATGCAGAGTATGCAAAGATCCACGACTTACTGAAAACCATTGGACTTGACATTGGCGTCGCCGAAATTGGAAAACTGGCAGTTCGTACCCAGGAACGCCTCCACGGCAAAAAGCTGGCGTCTCGCTCCCCGGACCGCCGCTCGTCGGAGACGCGCAGGCTGGATGCGTGGGAGCTGCGCCGCAGCCGCAGTGACACTCGCTCTCCCGAGTCAGGCCAGCAGCGTTCGGCATCGCCTCCCAGCGCTTTCCAGCAGTCTCAAGATGCGTCCTCTCTTCAGAAGTCAGACTATGCTAAGAACAAGCCAGTGGGACAGGAGATACCTCCACATGCGCCAGAACAGCCTCTCCCTTCTGTCTCTCTCATTCCTTCGATTCCACCAACTCCTCCTAGTTTGCCACCTACACCTACTTCTGTTTCCCAGTACCAAATTCCCGGCTATTCCCACTACACTGCTGCTCAAATGCCTCAAAACTATCCCCCTCCCACTATAGCTCCTCCAGGATATGATGCGTATGGGCACTATATGGCATATGCAGCCTCTGGCTGGCCCATGTACTCCCCTGCCCAGCAGCCTAATCCTGCGCTACCAGAAGCTCATGGTCTTCTCACTATGGCCATGTCAGCGAACCCCACACGTCCTAATCTCCGGGTGATTGAGACAGTCTCTCTGGGAAAGGATGTCCCAGATGTAAAAAGAGATGGTTCTGTGCTTGTTCAAGTCCCTACCACCCCTTCTCATTCCAAAGCACCCCTTCGTCTGTCGTCACACCCTCTCAAAAATACCACGGAAAGGATGTCAGATGAAAAAAATCGGGCAGCTCAAAAGCAGAAGGTATGTTAGCTATTCTGATACTACAGAATATGTTGGATTGCATGGCGGGGTGGAAGCCTTTTCTCTTCAGGTGCACCTTTTCTTTTTTTTTCCTGAGTCACTCCAGTTTAAAAATTGTTTACTTCCGTTAAAGATTTCTAAGTGTTTGTGTGTAATTATCTGTGACACTTGTAAAAAGTGCATTTTAAGCCTCCAGAAGTTGTATGCCATCAGCTATGGCAGAAGAGATTAAATAAAAAACAAAGTTGAATTTCTTTGGACCGACAAAATCTTACAGAGAAAACTCATGATGGCCACAGCTTGGCTTTATTCTGCTGAGATTTAGATATTGAAATACCTGAAGATATCTGGAGTTGTGTAAAAATCTGAAGAGACAGTGTTAAAATAAAATGGCTTTTTAAAGTGGTGTCCAGTGACAGAACAAGAGGCACAAACTGAAACAAGGAGGCTCCATCTGAACATGGTACATTGTACAAAATACCATGGTTATACCTGTATTAGACAGTCTTAAATACATACTAAAGGATATCATCATTCACCATCACATACAGTCTTCCCTCTACATTTATATTAATTCTCTTACAAAAATCACAAAATTAGAAGAATTTAGAGGAAACTCTACTTGGAGGCTCTGTCACCAGTTCAGGTCATGCATGTTAATGTTTTCCTCTTCTAATTGTCTTGGTTTGTACAATAATTAGAGAATAGTGGGGAAGAATGTATTTTAAAATAGGAAATTGTAGTTACACAACTGTCAACTGGAAGATTCCCAAAAGTTGTTTGAGTTTTCAGACTGGTGCCCACTTGGTCTTTGTCGTTAAAATAAGAGCATAGAATTATTTGGGTATGAGGGGACAATTAAAAATCATCTAGTCCTAACCCATAGACAGGGACACCTTCCACTAGACCAGGTTGCTCAGAGCCCCATCCAACCTGGCCTTGAACACTTCAGGGCTGGACAGTCCACAATCTGTGGGCAATCTGTTTCCATGCTTCACCATTCTCATTGTAAAAAAATACTTCCTTTATATCTAGTTTAAATCTGTCCTCTTTTACTTTGAAACTGTTGCCACTTTTCCAGGGACTACAGACCTTGGTAAAATACCTGTGTACCTTTTTCTTTCAACCCCCCTTAACTATTGAGGCTGCAATAGAATCTTTTATTATAAGAGCCTTTTCTTCACTTGTATGAAGTGCTACATCAGCAAGTAAGTGATCTTCCACTGCTTGCAGGAATAATAATTTGTTCAGCTGACACAGCTGAAATTTTGTTCTTAATGAAATTCAATACTTTTGGAAGAGCTATCCTGGCTAAAGGTGTGTGGTTTTCTCCTTCTCTGACATACCCTGGTAGCTCATCTGTGCATCTTGGTAGAACTTCTAAGGCTTTGTCTGCACTACAGAAATCTTTGACTTGGGTTTAGTCCACTGGGTTTTTGCTGGGATGGCTTGGAGTATAAAAATTCGCATACTCCACTTGATGCCCCCATGCTGCAGAAAACTCAGAAGGAGGGAATGGTATTTTGATGATTAAAAAATAGCATACAAAACCAAAATAATAATAAAAATCTCCTTATGGTGATTAAGATGTAGCTTAACTGTATTAGTAGAACTACTTCAGAAAGGATTCAGGGATCATGCCAACATTGGCATTGCTATAGAAGTGATTGTCTAGGGAAGTCAAGAGCACTTGTTTGTCAAGGGAGAGTCTGTGGTAAGTTAAGAGTCTTGTGAAGGTAAAAAAATTGGGAGTTTCCTCTTGAAAAATAAAGCTGGAAAAGAAACTGAAAGAACTTTTCAGGTTTAATTTTAGCATATTGCTTTGTTTCCTTCTATGAGAATCAATGAAAAACAATGAAAAAAGGATTTGTGAGTTCCTCATGCCACAGTTTACCTTACTGGACAAGAAACAAATTTCATCCTGATATTTCATGTCAGACTAAGGGAAACCTAACTAATAGGTAAAATGGGCCCTAGTCAAAGCACAGGAGTCAAGGTGAAGGGCTGTGCAGGCTGATGGAATACGGTAGCTGTAGTGATACTGCTTGAGTTTTGAACAGCCATTTGGCATTGATCATGATTAGCCCTGTAGAAGATAGTCAGCTGAGCCTAAGAGCCTTGGGAAGTGCTGGAACAAATGGAGCAGTTTAGAGGAACACACTGCCCAAAATAAAAAAAAAAAAACTGACTACAAACTGGTTGAAGCATGACCACACAATACAGTTACCATCAGATACAGAGGGAGAGGTGTATTTATTGTGTTAAAATACTTACTCAAGAACGTTTTGGGAATAGTGAGCAGTGTTCTGTATCTGGAAAGCTGAGGTCTTCATGTCATTCTTGCAAGACCGTTTAACTTGGGTTGGGAAGAGAGGAAAATCCACCTTCCAATTTATTTAGGTGATAGAAGAGAGAGAAAAACTGAAGAATGATCGAGAAGCACGGCAGAAGAAGCTTTACTATCTCAAGACTGAATTGGACAGGCTACGTAAACAGCAAGGTAATGTGCATTACCCACCCCCCAATCCCTGCTTCTTTTTTCTCCCCCATTGGGATGTGTCACAAGTTCTGGTATCTAACAGAAGGGGGACCAAAATAATAATAGTCTATAATGTATTTTCATACTCCTGGCAATGCACAACTCTTGAGAAAGCAGTGACCTAGTTACTATATTAAGATCAGTTGCTTCAAAATTTGAGCACACAGTTGCTGTTGCATCTTCTTGGTTTGATAAGCTAAAGGAATTGTAATTTATGCATTTTAGTGCATCTTTAGAAGTGAGAAATAGTAACTGAAGATGTTACTGTGCCTTTCAATTTTTTGTGAATCTTATCTGGAGATAGAAAAGTCCTCTTTCAAGAGAGCTAATTTTTTGCACCTTTAAAATTTTTTTGGTCAATACTTAATTCCCTCACTTTTGGAAAATTACACTTTCAGGTTAGAATATACAGTTTAACTTTTGCTTGTTTGGTCACACAGGGAAGTAGTGATTATTAAATTGATACTCTGGAGGATTACAGTCCCTCTCTTGTGGTGTGTGTTACGATAGTCCTGCACATCATGCGGACTTAGTGATACTGTACCTCAGAGTCAGTTCCATCTTTACAACTTTATAGTGAAGATTTAGCCATAATATTTTATAGCAGTATTTTACTTGTTGCTGGAGTTATTGAACAGATGTAAACTCAGTTTTCCTTTTGCATTTCTGACTCTTCTGGTTCCTTGATTGGCTCAGGAGAGATGTTGAGGAAAAAACGTCGTGAAAAGGACGGACACAAAGACCCCTTGTTGGTTGAGGTGAACAGACTGCAAGAGAATATTATGAAGGAGATTGCAGAGCTGCATAAAGAAGCTGATGCGGCCGACAAGAAGCAGTCTGAGCTTGATAAAGTAGCACAAATCCTGGGGATTAACATATTTGAAAAACCCCGGAAAGCATCTGTGGAAACTAAAGATTCCTCGGAAAAGAGCAGCAAGTCAGAAAATGCAAAAGGTGTAGAGAAAACATCTTCCTCCAACAAGGTAAAGTCTTACAGTTTGTGTGCTAATGATCTTCCCACTAAAAGAGGGCACTGGGGAGATAGCTGGTCGCAGACATTTACTAGAGGGTGATTTGATGTCATTTGTTACCACATCTCATACACTTTGGTGGCTTTGGTGGTGTATGCAGGTGAGAGTCAATGTATCAGTGTATATAATGTCCCTCAGGTTTTGTGCAGTTCAGCACCACTTACTGCTTTTTATCTTGGGTTTGCTGAGGTGTTGGTTGGATTGAACAGTGTCATGATCTTGTGTAGCTGTTTGGTCTCAATACCATACCAAGAGGACAGACTTTTTTTTTTCTACAAAATTTCTGTCATGGCCTTTCAGGCAGGAGTGTTTATAGCAGCAAAGCTCTCTGAAAGTTGGGAGCATGTTGGTCTTCTCACTGGGTAATGGTAGTAACAAATCACAAGACTTAAAGATGATGGTCAGCATAACATGTCTTTTATGTATGTGTTCTCTCTTAAGAAATGTCAGTATGCATCAGTATGGTCCCTCTGACATGGTCTGTACTATGTGCTGGATGTACCAGAACAGGTTTATTGCATTCCAGAATGCAATGGTTTTTCTTTGAAAGTAGGATGGATACTACTATCTGAAAGGTTATGCTTGTATTCAGGAAATCAATTATCCTGCTTTTCAGATGTTTATTCAAATATGTAACAGAAATAGCTAATGGGAAATTGTAGATTAGTTTTGTGTAGATCTTAGGATATATATATTTTGCAGAGAGGAAATGTTAGTAGGGTAAGAGGTATAAGGAAAAACTGAGAGCACCTCATCAATTTATCTGAAGGGAGGATGACAAGAGTGTGGAGCCAGGTTCTTCTCAGTGGTGCTGAGCAAGAGGACAAAAGGCAGTGGGCAGAAAGTGATGCACAGGAAGTTCCAGCTGAATGTGAGGAAGAACTTCTTTACTGTGTGGGTGACTGAGCACTGGAACAGATTGCCCAGAAAGGTTGTGGAGTCTTCCTCACCGGAGATATTCCAGAACCATCTGGACACAATCCTGTGCCATGTGTTCTGGGCTGATCCTGCTTGAGCAGGAGGTTGGACCAGCTGACTCACTGTGGTCCCTTCCAACCTCACCCATTTTGTATTTCCTACAAAGTCACTCAAATCTGTTTATCCTGTAAAATTTTCCTTGTGCTTTATTGTGGTCTGAAAAGTCATTAGGTATCTTTAATTTAAAGACTTGTGCTTTTTTTTTTTTTTTGTTGTTGTTTCTTGAAACATCTCTGAAGATTACTGTCCACTTATTTTAACAAATCGTTTGCTTCAGTCACCACTTCATAAAACTAAAGTAGGCAAAAATGTTTGTTAAGTCCTACATTGCATTAAGTTATATTGTTTTCTTTTTTTGAGATATGGTATGTGTGAATGTATTTCTCATTTTAATTTGCATTGTCTCTGTCATCCAAACCCATAATGACTTGATCTCCTTTTCATAGATCCTATTTTCCATGGAAAATTGTGAGTTCTGGACAGGAACATTTAATATTTTCTTACATATATAGGCACATAGGACACGGCCTTCAGCCTCTAAAATTCATGTTGTAGTTATAGTTAACTTTTTTTTTCATTAAAAGAAAGATGGTGCAGGCCTTTCAGCACTGAGATTGATTGACTCTGCCAACCTGAGAGCAAAAGCTTTTGCCTTTCTGTTTATTTGCAAGGTACCTTGTGGTCCTTTGCAGCTGACCCTGTGTCTGTGTGTTGTAGTTACACAGAGGTGAAGCCAGTGTTACTGTGCTAAAAAGACAGATCCCCCTGTCTGGGCTCTAAATAGTAGCAAATGATAAAGGTACCTTTGAACTGGGGTAATGCACAAACTGGAGTTAAGAGTGGGCTGTCACCTGTCTGTCTGAGAAGCATGGTCTTCTTAAAGACAGTGATTGAGATAGTATTTTTATAGGTGTATGTCTATAAATAACATAAACATTGATGCTTATGTGACATTTTGAACATCCTTCCATGTAGCTTCTGCAGATAAGTTGATCTCATTGTTCAAGAGAATGTTTGCTATGTTCTTGTTGACAGAATATGTGCAAATATTCATTGGGTCACTTCTTATTCTGCTACCAAGAACTAGATTATATTGGAATGTGGATATCTGTGGGGTGCATAGTGGCCTGGCTGTCTCTTCATTCTTTGATTTACAATGCATGTTGTGGGGAGGTGGTGTTAAGGAATTTAAAGTAAGGCAGATGTTTTTTGACAATTTGGAATCTGCTTAAATAAATTTATTCAGTACTGGTTGTGAATAACTTGGAAATCATGCAACCAACTCAGGTCTGCTAAGCTAACATGCCATTCTTTCCAGACTGCCATGCAAAATGATAACATGATGGACTATATGCCATTGAAAATGTAACTCAAAACTCAAAATACATCTAGTACTATTGTAATCTAAATTACCAGGGCTCATTCATGGTATATTTCAGATAATACTTGTTTTGCTACAAGTGTTAGTTTAGTATTAATTTTGGATAGAGTCCTGAAATTTCTGTATATCACTATATGGCGTCTTTCTGTACAGATCAATGTAAGTGCAAACATCACATGCTTAAACGACAAGATCCTTCACCTTATATGCTTAGGTAATTAACAAAACACCATCTTTCTTTTATTTCTAAGCAACAAGTTTTCTGGAGAATTCAGGAACACTCAAAAATCTGATAAAACTGATGGAGTTAAATACTTTTAGTCTACTGATTTTTGCTTCCTTTTCCATTCTGCTTTCATCCAAGCTACTTTCACAGTAACTTCTGAATGCCTTTAGGGGAACCATTTGAGGTCTTCTGGGCACTGTTTGGCTAGTATGGTAAATTGGAACTGTTGTGTGAAACCAATAAAGTGGGAAGGGTGCATGCCACAGGGAATTTGTTCATTTGGTTCCTTGATTACCTACAACCATCCAGCCATTACATCTGGGACCCTTATTGGAAACTTCACTGCAGCCACGCAGCATCTTAGTCGGCAGTACCAGCTCTCTGAAACGGTGGAATTAACCTGGGCGCTGAAAAGCAGGTGATACATTTTTTTTTTTTTTTTGGTGTGTACGGCTTCTGCTGGAGGCAGGTTCTGAGTTCTAGAGCATTTTGTCTGTCCTGCCTTGTCTTAGAGAAGTGTTTCCTTCTGTTCAATATAGGAGTCAAAAACTACTAATGAAAAATCAAGAGGTAGAAGCCCGAAGCCAGCAGAATCCTCTTCACAGTCCTCCAAACATCCTTTCCAGTTGGCCAATATTTATGAATATTATGATGCAGGGAACCACTGGTGCAAAGACTGCAATACCATCTGCGGGACCATGTTTGACTTTTTCACACACATGCATAATAAGAAACACAGACAGGTATGTTGCAGGCTTCCTTCACTAAGTGCATTTCATATTGCTATGAATATTAACACAAAAACATACATCACAGAACTACATTTTACAAGAGAACCTGAAGTAATAATGAACCCAAGAAGTAGCTTATCAAATTCTTTTCCCCTAATATTGGACTTGAGCAGTTGTACAGCTACTGGTGTATTCCAAATATTGTAAATGAGGCCTGTGTTCAGTTTGCTGGGGTTTGCCACTCGTGTTTCACGTTTACCTGTTCTTTGCAGTCATCTACATTTTACACTTTTCATAGGTTATTTTGTCATTGTAAATTGTAAAATGGGAGGGAAAAGAGGAAAATTAGTTCTTGTAAATATTTGCACGTTGATTTTAATGTTCAGTGTTCTGAAAGGATATTAAAAAGGAAAAAGACAAGTGTTCTTGCCTTGCTAGTGTAATATATGAGCCTATATACCTCTGTCACTGTACAAATAGACCCTGGATCCTTACAACAGACCTTGGGCTTCGAAGACCCAGAGTGAGACCAAACAAGACTCCATAAAACGCATTGATAAGATAACGGTTCCTGCCAAAGGTATGTTAATTTTTATTAACTTGGCTATCATCCCTCTTTGCCCTCCAGCAAGTTCCACTTGCTCAGAGAAAGGAATTTTCAAAACTTTACCTTGATACAGGAGCACATATAGTTACTGTATTATTAGGAAAAAGGCAAATTATTTAGTTTCTTGGCTGTTCTTGTGGAGAAGGTCACGAAGCAAGAATGTAGGAAAAATGTGGCTTCTTCTTTTTAGAGATTGTTTTTTTATTTTGAATACCAGGTGTCTTTCAGTGTAGTTCTTGAAGTAATTTTTGCCAACATACTAGAATTCAGAGCATGACCACAATAGTTGGCAGTATTTGGGTAGATCTTGCACAGTGTTCCAAACAGTCTTGTAGCAGACTTTTCCATTCAGTACATTTTTAGCAGACGTGTCCCTGAAAACTGACCAATGAGTACTTGTCAGTGCAGATACAGAGAATCTGAGACAGACATATGGAAGGAGCTGTAATTGAGTTGCAAATAATTACAGGATATAAAACATAAATGTCTAAAAGGCCTGCCAGTGATCAATTCATTTTATTAATCTGTTACATATTTCTAGTAGTGCTCACTAAAGAAGAATCTGCAGTGTCTTAGGTAACTGCAGTGGGTTCTGTAGGCACAAGGATGCAGCCTTGCTGAACTTCAACGAAAATATTTGTGTTCTGTTTATAAACCAGGTGCTTAGTATTTGAGCAGACTATACCAGAAAGATGGAAAATGGATCAAGACTCTAGGAAATGTTAACCTACTTGAATACTTGATTACCTTAATACAGTGGAGAGCACTTAAATTTGAACCATAGTACTAAACTTCTTCACTTTATGTGTTTGTTCCTGGTACTGGTAGTTCCTCTAATGTAACTGTAAGGAGAGCAGCATTAACTGTTCCTAAAAGAACATTATTAGAGGTTTTACTATTGTTCTTTGGCCAACTTTGTTAAGAGCTTGGCATTTATTAAGTTTTGTATCTCTGATAATTGTCTTTGGCCTTTTCAGGCTCTGAGTTTCTGATTCCCATCACTGGATATTATTGCCAGCTCTGTCAGGAATTTTTTGGAGATCAAATCTCAGCAGAGCAGCATGTGAAAAGTCATCCCCACAATGAGAAATATAAGGTTGGTAACTGGTGTACTAGGAAAGAGACGTTTCATACATTAGCTTCCACTTGTTCTGTATTCCTTTCCTGAAGAATGACATTTAACTCCCTGGAGTATATGTATTTGGTTATCTTCACTACATTCTACTGGATTAAATAAGCAGAATTTCCCACTACATCAGTACATAGAGGTATTTTGTCTGCACGAGGCTGAAACACTGTCTACTGTAAAGTGACAGCACTGTTGCAAGCAGTTCGTAGTACCTCAGTTTCTTGGTAGGAAAAAGTTCCCTGTTCCCTTAGTGATGAGATGGCACTTACTGACCCAGTCAAAATTGTCAGAGAGCTGCATTTGGTTATCTAATTTGCACAGAAACGGTGGCTAAAAGGTTGCTGCTTATTTCCACAGAAATACATAGATGAAAACCCACTCTATGAAGAGAGGAGAAATCTAGACCGTCAAGCTGGATTGGCTGTAGTTCTGGAAACAGAGCGCAGGCGGCAAAACGAGCTGAAACGGAAACTGGTTGAGAAACAGAAGGAAGAGAAGGATGAGAAAAACCCAAAAATAATAAAGAAGGAGGAAGTAAAGAGCATCCCAGAGTCTGGAGAAGGGAATAATGAAACTCAAGGCAAAACAGATTCTTCTGGGCGAAAAATGGGTATCACGGTAAAGCTAAAGAAGGAAGAGAAAACAGAGGAGAAGAAAGAAGAAAAGAAAGAGGAATCTAAAAAGGAATCGCCAAGCCAGACCTCCTTTGGGAAATTCAGCTGGAAAAAGACAGAGAGAGAGGATAAAACCCCAGGAGCTATTCCAAAGGAAGAGAATACAGAAGGAAACAAAGAAGAGAACAAGTGTCAGTCTGTGAAATCCCATATCAAGCCCATTGAAATCAAGCTGTCTGGGAAGACTGTTATTCCACACACTAGCCCATGGATACCAGTTGTTTCCACACCGACACCAACAAAAATTCTCCCCAATCTACCAGTCCCCACCATGATTTTCAGGAAGGCTAATACTGCAACGGTTAGTAAACCACCACCTTTGAACACCTTTTTATCCATAAAATCCTCTGGAACTACCACCAAACCGCTGCCCGTGGTAAAAGAAACAAATGCAGATCTTCTGCTGCCTCCAGATATCATATCAAAAGCTTTTGGAGGAGAAGAAGTAATTCTAAAAGGCTCAGAGGAGGACTTGAAAGCAGCAGAGAAAAATGAGTCTTCTCAGACTGCAGATAGGCTACCTCCACCACGTCCTCCACCAGCAGTCCAGCCAGCAGCTCTCATCCCTGCAGATGAAGTAGCTCCAGGTGTGTCCGAAAGTGAACAGACAATGTTGGCAACGCCTGTGAGACCACCACCACCTTCAACTGCTTTCAGTGAACAAGCAAAAAAGATAGAGAAACGGAACTCTTGCTTGGCCACAGCCAATGCCAAGGATCTCTATGATATTTTCTACAGTAGTGGTGGAAAGGGTTCAGCTGACAGTAAGCTTGCAAGTTCTGCACTTCCAAATGGAGAAAACCCTAACATAATAAAACCTGCAGACTTATCTTCAAGTCACAGAACAAATAGTAGCTCATCCTCATTGAAAGAGGATTCTGAGAATGTGGATTCCCCACAGTGTAGTAATCAAGTGACAGAGAGTTTGGTTCCTGTTGAAAATCAGGCTGAAACGAACAAGAAATCACTTCAGCCTCACCTATCAGAAATGGCAGTCGCAGAATTACCAGAAAAAAACCCTGTTTCTGGTATCCAGATGCCTGCAGAAATTGGACTTGTTGATACAGGAGGTGGAAAGCAGGCAGGCAGTCTGGAATTCTGTGTTCTACAGAAAACTGAGGTCCAAGAGAAGGTTGGAGAGGAAGATGGAAATACAACTCCAGTTAGAAACACAAATGTTCCTCGTACCTTGAAGAAAGACACAAAGACAAAAGACTGGGAAATAAAAGCAGTAAAGCCTAAGCATAACCTACACCCAAAGACTTCGTTACCTGAGACACAGAATGAAATTCAAAGTTTGGGAAATTCCCACTTGGTAGAGGAAAAGTTAAATGATAACTGTAGAACTCACTCAGAAACTGATAGTCCAGACCTGCTCTGGGGCACTTCCAAAACTAGTAATGGAAAAGAACAGATTGTCACAACTCATTCTTGTTCTGAAGGTGGTCGGGATCTATCAAATACTCCAAATCCAGAAATAAAATCTGGTTCTAATGAGGTTAATGCTTCAGAATTGACAGAGGGCCAGACAGAAACTAGAAGTACCCTATTAGAAGCTCAAGAAAAAATTCAACCTAAACCTTCATGCCATGCAGTGTTAGATAACCAAACCCAGAAACAGGGAGTTGAACGGTTAGTCGATACCTGCTCAAACATTGTTGAAATTAGATCCAGTTTAGAATTAGTAGCTGAAAATGAAAAAAATTCATTAGGACACAGTGGATCTGATGCAAGATTAGATAATTTTCTTTTCGACAGACCATCAGAGGATGTGAAACACATGAAGACTGCCTCCCAGAAAGCAGAGCTTGAGTTGAAAAGTGCTGATTTCAATTTGGGAGACAATAAGGTAAAACATGAATGTTTCAGCACCCTTTCAGCAGGACTTTTAAAGGAAAATACAGAAGAAGTCACAAAACTAGAAACAGCTGCGTCCATTAGGCTGGAGTCCAGTAAACTTAAAAAACTGGGCATTGAAAGAACAGTGAATGAAACAGGAATTACTGTTTTTGCTACATTGACTTCTGGTAGTTCTGAAGATAAAATTTGCACACGGATTTCTCAGAAACCTGTGCTGCAGCCTGAATCACAGACCTCAAGTAGCAACACTACAGAAGTGGTCATGCCAGTTGTAGAAATGCAGGGCATTTCTCCCACATCTGAGATACTTGTGCAAGTGAAGGAGAGCAAAGGTGGCACTGTTGAAATGCTGTCACTGAGTTGTGACAGAGGCAGCACAGAGAGTCAGGCTTCTGAGTGTGTGGAAACTTTATTGCCTGGGCTCAGAGAAACACAGGGGAAGGTGGGTGGCTCAGGAGGCAAGGGGATGTGCACCATCCAGAGCAAGAAGACTGAGCAAACAGAAACTCCTGACAGTAGTTCGGAAGCTACAATGAATTCAGGAGTTGCTAAAAGCATAGCAGAAAGCCCAGTGGGTTGAAGTAAATCCAGCCAGTCCCAATATTTGAGGAGCCAGAGCTGGGATTATGTATATGTTTTTTGTTTGTTTTTCTTTTTGTTCCGGCTGAGAGTTTTGGGTGTATTTTGCATTTTGTGGTAGGACTTGACTAAAGTGAAACGTAAATCATCAAAAGGCAGTCACATACTTTATTCTGTACATAATTGTGTAAAATGTTTTTTCATGTGAATTTTTTTTTGCCAATTTCTTTTCTACACTCTGCTATTAAAATGGAATCTCGTTTATAATGTGTGCGTCTTCTTTATTTTGGGGGCTTTTATTCTTTGACTGTTCCTGGGTGTTTTCCAGCTCACCCAGTTTGTGTCAGTGACACCGTGAGTAGCCCAGCTGCTGAGACAAGCTCAAGAACAGCAGTTTAGAACTGAGGAAATGGAGACTTGCAGAAGAACTAAAACTGAAAATTTCTTTGAACTGTAATGCATGGATTTGTTTACTTTTGTTGTTTGAAATGCAAGAATGTGCTTAGAGTTGATTTTGTCTGTTTATCTGTCTCTGTGATTTGTAATTACTGTTATACTACATCTGTACTGGAGGTGTTTTCACTGTGTTGTATAAGCCCATGTATGGATGCCACATCACTAAGCAAGGGGAGAAAATCTGTCCCGACTGGCTTTTGGAGAAGAAAACTAATCGGTAAGGCTCTGTGGCCTGACACCTGGACCAGACATATTGAGGTCACTTACATGATTTGAAATGGGCTTTCTTTCATTTTATTGTGATCCAGTAACTATTTGTGTTAAATCATTTAGCAGCTGACCAGCTCTGAAGAAGTAGAAGATCAGAACCCTGGTGTCAGGAATTGGACTCGCTTCATGTGATACAGACACATGCATGCCTACCCTGAATGGTCCTTGAGCTATTGAGTGTGATGGTTCTCATTTGTATAGCTTGTTAAAGACTAAAGTATTAAATGTGTTTCCTTGGATAAATATAACATTTTTATTTGTAAATTGTTTAAAAAATAAACATATGAAGGTCAACAAGACTTTATTCTTGTTTTTTTCTTTTTTCCTTAACTCAGTAAAAGTTTTATTTCAATTAGTTTCTGACTCCTGTAGTAGTTGATAAAATTAAACTGTAGAGGATGACAATACTCAACGGTTAGCCTCAATAAAAAGTTTATTCCCAGCTGAAATCAATGGAACGTGAAGATCTACTGTCAACATCATCAGTGGAAGTTTGTTTGAAGTCCTGAACCCTGTGTAAAACCAGAGCTGGGGCATCAGGGAGGGACCCCAGCAGAGCTTGAATTTCTGTAATCCCTACCTGCACATGGACCTCTGGAGAAGGCAAAATCACTGTTTGTCTTCATTTCCCATGACTGTGTATGAGGAAGGTATGAAATGTTTCTCAGAGTCTTATGGTGGTTTTCATACAAGAAATGTAAGAACTGTCTAAACTGAATTTGGAAATCTAGTATAAATGGTCAAGTCAACAGTAAAGAGATAATTAAGTAAAAACACTAAAAAAGTATTTAAGGGGGGAAGAGAGTTTTGAGAAGGTCTCTTTGAGCTGGTTTTATGATGCTAAGCAGTTACTGCATTGAATATAGGAAATCGTTGTTAGTATTGTTGCCCTACTTTCATCAGATAGCTGATTTACTGTCAAAACCAAAGAAAGCAAGGTTTGACATGCTTTGATAGTTTAAGACAGAGTTGGGCAATGAGTAGAGATTGCTTAAATCCTGGTTTGTAAAGAAGTCCTTTGTAGTTGCTTCTTGGTTTCCTTCTGTATTTTTTTATTATATACCTGAGTTTGTTTGACAGGTAAATTTTTCCCCACATTTTCTTTCCAATTTTTTCAGTAAAGTGCCTGGTCTCCTGTAAATCCCCAGAGGAAGAGGAGAATTGATTTTCTTACCTGCCTTGTATTGAGGGATATTAGTGCATAGAAGGGAGATATTAAAGGGAAGGCTGAATTTTTCTAGAGTTCTGCACTTTAGATGGTGCTGTTTTGGAATGCTTTCTGGTTAGTTTCCTTTTGTAGATTGGTTTTCATGGAGGTCTCAGTGCATACAGTGGAAAATGGAATAATCTGGACAGTCTTCTTCAAACAACCTTATTCAATGCTGTGTTACCTGTGTGGAACTTAATTTTAAAAATTAACTTTGTTTTGAGGGAAAGGACAGTATAACTCCGTTACCTTTGTTTTGTGTTCTACAGTTGCTTCTACAAATAGTGGTTGTGGTCAGTCCTGAACCTGGCTGGCCATGAGTGGAGAGGAGCTAGCACCAAGGGCAAGCAAGAACTTTGCAAAGGAGAAACTGGGAGTTGTTATCCCATATATGTCTAAAGCTTTCCAGAATCTGAACTTTCCTGTGGTCTAAGTTAAATACTGCTTCTCTTCATGCTCTTTATTCTATCCCTGAGAGGAGGTAGGGCTTTTTATTCCTGGAAGGAAGATTAACTTGGTCTCTTCTGGGGAAGGAGTAAATGGTAATCCTTGAACCTCTGGAATGGGCAAGAACATATCGGGTGGTGTAGGTGATGACATTGAGGCAGATTGGCAGACAAGAGGCATTAACACTGTAATTTCATGAAATGGCATGTATTTTTATTTATGTATTTTTTCTTTTTTTCTTTCTTTTTTTCTTTCCTTTTTTTTTTTTTTTTTTTTTTTTTTTTTTTTTTTTTTTTCTCGTTATAATTTTTTTTTTTTTTTTTTTTTTTTTTTTTTTTTTTTTTTCCTGTGGTTTCCAGAGTAAATGATTTATCCACTGTACTCGTTCCCTGTGCTGGCAGAGCTGTAGCATAGTGCACTGACTGGGAAGCCTAATTTCTGGGCTGGCCTTGGACTCTTCCAGATCCTCAGGAGGAGGGGTGAGTTAATGGGGATTGACTTGTCTGTTTGAATGGTGCAATACATTACCTCTCCTTCCTGACTAGTTCTCTAAAAACTGCATAAAGCATAAGGAGTTACCTTTTTCCTGGTTTTCAGAAAGCTTCTGATAGGAAGGAAACAACTATAGTTAGAATGTTTCTATCTTTACTTCAAACCAGGCACAAATACCTAGTAAATTCAAAGAGCAATGGATTAACTCTTAAGTCTTCATTTGATGCTGTAACCTTTACTTTGTCATGGAGGCTGACACATCCTTTCTCCTGGATAAGGTTTGTTGCAAAACCAAGCTTGAAGAAGAAGCAGTGGGAGAAGAGATACAGAAATGCTGTGGTCATCCTGTCAATCTATTTTAAGGCCAGGTGGGTTTTTAATACTTCGTCCAGTCTCTTTGAATGTACATTTGGAAAGGAGAAGAAGCCTTCAAATGTTTTAGGCAAAACACATTCATTTTTCCTAGGGGGAGTCTGTTGGGTATGTAAGCCTTGCTTCTAGCTTGCTGGAATCTTGTCTTTGATTAAGTTTTAACGAAGCAGTAAAAAGGCTTTTGGGGAGATTTTTCGTTTGTTTTAGAATTTTAAATAGCATGTGAGCAGGGAAGAAATGAAGCAACCATAATTCTGCTAGTAATTTTTTTCCAAATGCACTTGTGCCCTAGCAGTAAAAAGTACAAGTAGTAGATTAAGATAAAAGATCTCTGCCATTTGGCACTGGTTTTCCAGAATCATCATCCCTGGAAGTATTCAAAAGATGTGTGGATGTGCCACTTGAGGACATGGGTCAGTGGTGAACACAATGGCACTGGGTCAACAGTTGGATTCAATGATCTTAGAAGTCTTTTCCAATCTTTGTGGTTTTATGATTCCTTAATTTTTACTAAGGGTGGAAATAAATGCCTAATTCTCTAAGAGAAGCTTCAAGAAGGATTTAAATTTTCTCATGGAAACAGTAGGAAATGTGGGCAAAGGTCAATTCTTTTTTTTGTCCTGGTAAACCCCAAACAGTTTTTAGAAATACTTATGAAAGTAAGTGATGATAGCAGAAGTGGTTGTTTTTTTTAAAGCCACAACCATCCACCAAACCAGTGTATCCCAAAGCATGGCAAAACTGTATTTCTTTAATGCAGAGGGCAAGAGAAATCACCTGAGGCAGGTTTTCATGTGGTGCCTGATGTAATTGTGTTGGTTTATTATTCTCTCAGAACATTACAAAAGGTTGAAGGGAACAAAATCATTCTCTGAGACAGAACTCAGTCCTTTTGTGCCTGCTGCACGGTAATGTGCAAACAGCCTACGTGCCAGCAGTGTGGGAGTATAAAGAGGCCATAAAATTTATTTTACTTGACTCCCCTGCTTCTGTCTGGCATGGAGAAGAGAGAGATGCAAGTTATGGTTGCTAGACTATCCTTTCTGTCAGCTGTTTTCAGACAATATGGATGTATTCATGTTTGTAGCCAACTTGAGCAGAATAACGCAGCTGCAGCCTGTTATATTCTGCCTTAGAGCACAAATCCAAGGCTCCACAGTTAGAATTAGTTCCTGGGTTTTGTTTTCTGATCCCACCTCCACCTCTTCTTGGGCTGTTGTCTTGCTCAGGATGAGAAGGCTGATTACCTTCTTTTATCTGTATGTTAGCAGTTCTAGGCTCTGGTAAAATGAGTCAGCATTAATATTAACAATTCCCAGGAAGCTGTCCATCATCTGGGGATGCAGAGAGCAGAGCCCTTAGAATTTGTTGGGCAGATGGTGGATAATAGTTGAACACCTGCAGGAAATAAAACCTGCCTCGGAGCTGCTTCAAGGCAAACAGTATTCCCTTTCCCAGCAGCCTGACTGAAGAATCTTCATTTTATAGGCAGTAGAGCTAATGTTTTCAATTCTTAATCAAATACAATTTTTCTTCAAGAAGCTGCTTTGTGGGGGCGTTGCAGCCAGAACCTAAGCAACACTGAAATACTACAAGTCATTTGTGTTACCACCCTGTTTAATTTGCTTGCAAACTTTAGATGAATGTAGAAACAAAATGATACTTTAGGAGCCATGGTAGCTGTGATGGATGAAAACCCCTGGTAAAGAAATGATAGGGAAGGTCTTCATATCAGATCTCACATTAAGCTGTATTCATATCCTGTCAGAGATGAAAAAAACAGGAATTAAATGTAAATGCCAATAATTAGATGAGAGGAGTCTTGTAGCTAGGCACCTGCAAGATGGGTATTTAGACATGCTTGATTAGGGGGGGAAAAAATAAAAAGTCCATTAGCAAAGGAATATCAGTCACTGCATTTTCTCTTAAGAACTGCAGACTTAATGCAATTAAACCCATTTAATATGGTGCTTTCCAGGGACTGTTCAAATTTCATATCCTCTGCTAGTTAGTTTCACACCTTATATTGCTTTACCAAGGTGAGAGAATGGTTCAAAGTCAGTGTATCTCTGTCTTGTCCAAGCTACAATTACAAAAGTAATTCACACTTCTATTTTATGTATTCAATGTAATGAAGTCATGCAATGGATTCAGTTTGGCTGGGTGAAAAAAAAATCCCATATTTGCATTGCTGTAGTCCTTTGTCATTCATTCACATTCGATCTGTCTGGCAGTTGATACAAGATACAAGCATGGACAACCTGCCTTAAGCTGCTACGATGTCTACAGAAGACAGATCATCCAAGATAGTAAATGTTATAAATGAACTGAGCCAAATAAAAAATACAACAAAAATTTATTAAACCGAATAAAGCCAAATTAGAAAAGCCCACCACCAACAAACAAAAATACAAAAAAAAAAACAGGACCGAGCCTGGGAATTCGGCCTGGGTGAACCCGGGATCAGCCTCGCCTGCACTGATCCTCCACAGGTTCACGAATTGCTAGTCCAGGCTTGGGGTTTTTATACAGTTTTTCAGCCCTGAGGCTGAGGAACTCCCAGATTTCTATTGTACAGTTTGTGTTGTGTAGATATGTAAAAGAAGTTTCGGGGGTCTGTGAATGAGATGGCCACACAGTATACAATGGTATTGCTGCTTCCTCGGGAATAATTCATAGCCAGGCAGGATGGCCCACTCAAGTCTTGATGAAGTTTTCTCTGTAGCCGATCTCATGATGCTGATCTCATGATGACATCTCAGGACTGGTGTCCTTATGGCCGGTCTGTAGAAATGCAGATGAGTTCCCGGAGCTGCTGTAGTCTGTGAAAGGGACTGTCTGGAATCTCCTATTAACTCTCCATATCTCGATTGGGTTTGTCTACAGCACCGGGGACTTGAGGAGATAGAGGTTTTCCTGCCTCTTGTTCTGCTGTGATGGTAATCAGATTGGCTCACTATTCCTGGAAGCGTTTTCCACATGAAGCAATTCCCTGTAGCCGAGTCTCTCTGTGTGTTTCTGGTTTAAACTTATCCTTAACTTTATATTACATATAGATAGATATAACATAGTATACAGAAATGATACAGAAGAAATACAAATCGCATCTCCCATCTATAACAGTAAATGATTTGTATTTACTATCAAGAGTTGAATTTGTGCTCCAGAGTGCAAGAAGGGTTTACAGGTTGAAGGTTTATTTCAGGTTTGTAAGACGAAACCTTATGCTTTATATGGTTAGCATCCTAGACTAAAGCATCAAATACATGGCTTTTAGTTATCCTCCTCCTTCCAAATCCCTTCTAATGAACTGTCTACATTCACAGTTTGTTCATTGACAGCTGTTTTAATTTTGTATTATGCTTCTGTTATGACCCATCCTTGAAGGTGGGGTAACTGATGTTCTCATTAATAATACATCCCTTGGGTGGATTAGAGTGAAATGAGACTAAATGACCATGTTTATATATATATATGCCAGGTTTATTTCAGAACAGTTTGGTTGCAAACGATAGGAGGTATGTAGGCGGTTTGATTATTATCTGTAGAAATATAACAATACAGAAGTGTAAAAATACATGTAAGACAATGTATCGAGAAAAGAAGAAAGAGAAAGGATAGGTGAAAGGCCTCAGAAATTAGTTTGAGGGCACTTTGGGGGTCCTAGTGGTTTGTGATACCTTCTAAGACATGACAGCTGCCTCTCATGACAGTGTAGTTTAGCCAGTTATGCCCTGTCGAGAGGGGATGAACACCCTCAGGCCTGTGTGTGAATCCCCCGATGCCTCCCCAGCTACCCCACTTCCAAAGGGTCTTTTTATCAGCCTTCTCCCTTGTCTGGCTCAAACCCCAGCTCTAGCCCCCTCTGCAGCTGGGCTGTGACCCTGCACATTGTCAGCAAAGCACAGCTGCTTTTGCAAGTGGCTGATTGTTTGAGTCATTGTCCATTAACATTCCAGTGAAACAGTTTGACAAATTCCTTCCTGAGTGTTTAGCAATTGAAAGGTTTTGATGCAGAGGGGAGGGAAACAACTAAAAGGGCCTACGATTTGGCACTGTAACAGTCAAACCCACCAGGTGCTCCAGCAAGTGGGATTTTAGGATGAACATAGTTTGCTGTATCAAGTCTTCATCTTTGCCACTCTTGATTACTTTCCACAGGAGCTAAGAAAATATTATCTGGAAATGCCAGACTTCTGGAAACCTGTTCTGAGAAGGTGAGTGCAGATTTGCATGACTGGGATGGTATCTTTTGCTCCTCTCTTTGGTATGAAGGCACATTCTTTTCGTTATTATTAATGTGATTAATCAGTGAGACTTTCTCTGTATTCTTACTGGTTAAACCTGCTGGTCATGGGTATCTCTCTCATTTAAGCTCTTTTGCCAGCATCGAAGAAGACTCTGTAAGTGTGGATTCCTTTCTCTTGATTAAATAGTGTTATTTTAAAAAAATCCAAACATTAAACTTTTATGAAATGATACTGATTCCTGAGTATTGTTTATTTTAAAATTACTCTCTAAAGAGGGTTTAAAAAGTGCAGGCTACTTCGAGGCATTAATAGCGGCAGGAGAGCGCACTGGATTCTGAAGCTTCTGGGTACATAGGGCCTTTACTGGGCCTTCTGTATTGCTTGGAAGAGCTGCTTAAAGTAGGGAAAAAGAAGTTTTAAAGCTTCTGTCTCTATACTTAATTTGGAATCCTGCATCTATTTTTAAACTCAGCTACCCTGATAAATTATTCATGCAAACTTCTTTGTCATGTGTTCACAGAAGTGCCTTGTTAACTCTTGTCACAAGTTTTCATCTCAAGGGAAGTGATGCTGTGTTTCACCAACAAAAATGTCCTGACAGCAGCTGCCAGGAGTGTAAAAGAATAAAGACAGCCTGTGCTTATACTTTTTTTTTCCCAAAGATTTATCGTAGTTGTTGCTTATTCTCAAAAATAATGTGTGAGGGATCACTTTACAGTGTGTAGATAGGCTCATCCTGCTTTATATATGATAAAAACCCACAAACTAGTTTGTTGCTTCTGCTCAGGGAAGAGCATGTTAGAAATTCTTATTTTTGCCATGCAAATTTCACACAGTCATACCCATCAGTATAATCTTAAGTATTGAATTGTCAGCTCTTAGCTTGGTTGTGTTATAGATCCACTTTCTTCTTCCTTAATTGCTACTGCAGAGGCTGACTGGTAAACTAATTAGCAGTAGCACTGACATCCTTTGGCTAACACAGGTGTAATCCAGGGGTGGATTCAAACAGCCTGCCTAGAAGGGATGGCCTGTACTTTAATCATAATCAGAGCATCACAGCAGCAGAGATACGGCAGCTCCAGAAAATATTCAGGAACATGGTCTGTACAGCTAGTGAAAAAATTACTTGCCACACAAAGGCTGCTTTTTAACTGTGTTCTTTAGCAGAAATTGCCTCCTGTCTGCAGTAGAAGTGTTGGTTGGAGTTGATAAACCTGGCAGCCCAACAGAAGTGAAGTTTCCTGCATCTTTGCCTCACCAGTTTCAGGCAGCATCAAGGCTGCATGTGTACTCCCAGTAAGCATACAAACACATCTGTGTGTGTGCACATGACCAGCTACACAGATAAACACATATAAAACCAGAAAACAGTACTTCTGCAAATGGAAACATGTCCCATACCATAATCCTTTTCCCCTCTCTGGAATGAAGGTCTGCAGTGGAACACAGAGAAGACATACAGCATCAACCTCCTCAGTAACAGGACAGATGCTCATTCATCCAGTAGCCAGCCCTGGATCCTTGTTCCCTCCAGCGGCAGATACCTGATCATGGCAAGACCTCAAGGATCACTGTCCCACTCAATTTGCAGGCACCCACAGACTGGATCCTCTCAATAACAGACCTTGGGCAGTCCCCCTGTCAGCTGGCCCTGCTACCCTCTTGTCTCTAATCCTCTCAGGCAGAACCTGATGGCACAGCAGTAAGGAGTGAAGAAAGTCCAGAGAGCTGAAAGTAGTCAGGAGCTGGGTGAATAGTAGGGGAAGTGTCATTTGTCATTGTCCTGTTCTTGATCTTAAGTGGTATCTGGTTTCATTTAGTACTACCAACAGGCCATTTGGCTAACCAGAGCATGCTCTCAGCCCTAACTGACATTCCTTGATACCTGGCAAATCCAGCTGTATGTCTGGCAGACAGTGGGCTTTTAGCTGTAGCACAGTGGCTGGATTCTGTTGCACCCAGACACTGAAGAAACTGCAGCATCCTCAGAGAAATTAGTAAAAATCGATTTTGATACAAAAGTGCTTAGCAGCACTTAACCACTCTGTACCTGGTAACACTCATGTGTGTTTCATGCTGTTCTGCAAGTACAGATTTTGTATTTCATGCCTCTGTTGTGGGATTTTTGACAACCACAGAGCCAACAGGCAAGATCTGAAGTGGGATGGTGTAAACCCTGTGAAAATAATTTGTCTGTAATGGAATAAATCCTGCCTTAAAGTTGTTGTCTTTGGCTAGCTTTCCTATGGAAATTAGGTTTAAACCCTCAGGGTGTGTCTTCAGTGACCTGGGCAAGTTCAGCAAGCCTTCCTCCACACGGGTGACAAGTTCTTTTGGTGCAATGCTGAAGGAGGGGCTACAGCCTTACTTTATTAGCTGTGAGAGAATACACACAGGAGGAAGTAATTTATTTTCAGTCAAGAGCTCACAGCATCTCAAACACCAAAACCAATCCATCACAAAAGACAAGTATACAGGAAACCATTGTCTTTGTTTAATGACAACTGACATCTAAGCAGTGGACCATCTCCCATCTCTCAGAATAAATATATTTGAGCTGCAGAGCCTCAGGCCATGCATGGGTTGCCAACTTCCTTAACCTGTATGTGGCAGCCTAGGAGCACCTGACCAATATCCACCTCGGGCATCCCCATCCCTGCAGGGCTAAAGGCCAGCAGGGGTTTACAGGGGTCCTGTGAAGAGGACAGCAGCAATTTGGGCTGGTTTGCTTCTTCCCATCGGAGAAATCAGTACTACATGGCTTTTCCAGTGGTGACATAGTGTAGGGAGTCATGTATGGCTCCAGCCAGGACATTGCAGTCAAAGCTGCCTGAGGAACACACTGGACTCCCAGTCCTACAGCTCTCTGTGAGTGAGGATGGGGAGGGAAGTAGCTGTAAGAAACCTACCCCAGGGAGAGAACAAACCCAAGGAGGGTTGAGCTCAGTTCTGCAGGTTGACAAGTCTGCAGAGCAATGTGTAGCCCAGGGAAATCCACCCCAATTACAGCCCTTCCCTGAGCCCAAGTGGCTGCAGCTTGCAGAAGTAACCTGTCTGCAGAGCTCTGGACCTCACTGTGCACCAGCAAACTGCTCAGGACAATACTGCTTTGTTCAAAAAGTACTTGTACTCAAAACAAAAACTGTCCAGTGTCAAAAGTAATTTCTTCTAGGGAGGCCAGGATGCTGCACAGTGGCCATTCACACCTCCCATGCCAAATTTTCATAGTGATAAACCCTATGTTGGTAGGAAAAGAAAAGGCATGACTGATAAGACACAATGACAAAGCAAAGCTCTCATTCCATTCCCCAGGAGAAAATTGTAGCTGCCTGCTCCAGGTTAGCATCACACTTCCAACTGTTCTTCTCCCCAGCTACAAGAATCCTTATGTTTTTCAAAAAACTGCTGGTTCTCACAGCAGAGGAGGGACATGAAAGCAATTATGGAACTGAGTGATACAGACTGGAGAAGATGCCTTCCAAATTGTCCCTACCCTGTAGTATTGGCACAACTGAACCCAAGAGAGAAATACATTTATTTGTTTCAGAAGGCAGATGTCATCAGCTGAATGCCAAGATGAATACAGCCCTTCTGTGCTGATGCTTATCTGAGCAGTAAATGTAGATGACAGCAAATGTCCTCATGAAATTAGCACAAAATCCTCACTTGTCAACATGTGCAGATTCAGGAGTGGACACAGGAACAGTGTCCATGTGACAAAATTGTTTCGTGTATTGCTTCCTCCTGTGAATGCTATTAAACTCTATATTTAGGGAAAGAAAGAAGGTTCAGAAATAAGGGCATAGCATTATCATGACCACAAGCAGCAGCAACTGAGCAGGGTCAGACTGTAGATGTACTGCCCAGCTTTGTACACTTCCATCTGTGCAAGCAAGGGGAAACCAACCATTTCATAAAAATAAATTAAAAAAAAAAACCCAAAAGCAAAACAACAAAACAAATGAAACAGGACCCCCCCCCCAAGTGAACCAAACAAACAAAAGGTCACAAGCTTTCAGCAACACTGTTTAATTTGTGAGGAAAATCCTAATTCCCCAGATCTCCAATTTAGACTATCCACCCATGCAAGGCTGCCAAGCGAAACAACTGAGATGCTTTGAATAAAAAATGAATGGATAAAGGAAAATTAGGTAATTCTGACAGCCCAACACCAGCAATGATAAGGCAGCTTGCTAGAAGCCTTTATATCTTCTTTTTTAAAAAAAACTGAAGCAGGCTGTGGCTACATTGTACTAACCACCGTACAACTAGAAGCAAATATACAAAGCAGAATGCCTGTAGTATTCCTTAGACTAAGGAGCAATAATAATCCAGTATTTTAGTCTTTAGGTGGTCATTTTCTCCTAAATGTGTAGATTGGCATCTCTTTAGTAGTAGAACTGGTGACTGAGCTGTCTGCTAGTGAAGTATTTCTTCTTTCTGGCCCTTCAAGGTGCTGTTTCTTTATTCTCCTACCTATCTTGAGACTCTAAGATCCTTCATATTTTGACTGGAGCTTTTCTTCTTTCTGCCTGCCAAGGGCAGTTTCATGAAGTACAGGAACTCCTCTCCTGCAGCATCAGCTCACTGCTGGGTGACAGACAGGGATAATTTTTGGCACGAGTGGTTTTGGCTTTCCCTAGCATGGCGTAACCATCCCAATATATCCTCTTATCCGTGCCTCCTTTGCAGCCCTGACGTGCTTTCTGTGGGATTCCTGCGTCCCAGGCAGCCGGGCAGTGTTGCCTAACAGAGCTGCAGGGAGCGAGCAGAATTATCCCCTTTGGCTCCATAACTGAGCATTCTTTCCCAAGGATGGAGCTGTGCCCACGTGCACGGCTTTCCCTCTGAACATGCTGGCAGCTGAGCAACTACAAGCAGTGAGCGCTGTTATACCACTCCCCTATCCCCCCTGCCCACCCCGAATTTAACATAATTTTTTAAAAAGCTGCCAGAGCGTCGCCTCGAGGAGTCTCCCGCTAGCTCGGAGTCGGGCTGGCTCAGCCCGCCCAACGCTGCCTTCCCCATCCCTAAACGCCACGTTCCGACCGGGACAGCGCTGCAGCCCGCGCCGCCGGGTCACGGAACAGAGAAACGAGACCCGCGGATTCCATTTAGTAATTGAACTGAAATGGTTTCGATTTATTATTATTTTTAAAATTTTATTCGGCGCCGGGCGCCCCCCTGCAAAAAAACCCTTACTCTCGCAAGGCATACCGGGATTTGTGGTCCGGCCTTGGCGCAGGGTCCTGCAGGGTGGGACACACTCTCGCTTTCTGGCGCGGTTTGACCCTTCCACCGCCCCGTCCTTCCCCCCCCCCCC
>WEIU01006526.1:74317-154264 GCA_013389925.1 Aegithalos caudatus | reverse complement strand
AGGATGGAGTTCGAGTTCCTGGAGAACGATGTGCTGGAGTCGTTGGAGGACCTGGGGTACGTGTCCGGGGCTGAGGCT
Source organism: Aegithalos caudatus (assembly GCA_013389925.1). Classification (NCBI taxonomy): domain Eukaryota; kingdom Metazoa; phylum Chordata; class Aves; order Passeriformes; family Aegithalidae; genus Aegithalos; species Aegithalos caudatus. Next base: position 154,186 of record WEIU01006526.1, on the reverse strand, counting down.
GCGGGGCGCTCCCGGTGTGGGCCGGGAGCAGAGGGCGGCCCCGGCATGGGACACGGCGCCGCTGTCGCTCCGAGGGCCGCGGCTCAGGGCAGCGCCTGGAACGGTCCTTTTCCATCAGAGCCGCCCCCAGAGCGGGGCTGGTGATGATGTCCCAAGCCAAACGGGCAGGTTTTTAGCCGCTCGGCCTTGGCGAGCGTGTCAGTTCTCCCTGCGAGCTGATCTCCTTGATTCCTGAATACCATCTGATCCATTGCTCCTCTGTTCTGCACAGCGGCCCTAGCTAAGGGTGGGAGGGGATAAAGAGATACATTAGACAAGATGAAAACTTTCAGGCTTCATATTTAGTGGAGGGGGGGGAAGGAAAAATAATTTCAAATTGGCAAGTGTTTTTGCTCTTTACATTTTTAAAAGTGTAATGTAGCACAGGAAACTTGCTGTGTAAACCTGTTATTTTGTCAGAGTCAGTAAAGGTTGCATAAGTATGAAAGGGAGGGCATGGAGAACATGTCCTTCTGTGAGCTCCCATGTCTGTAAACTGTTGTGAGTTCAGAGGACAGGCAGCTACAATTTCACTTTTGCTGCTGGTTCTATGCAAACAGCTGTATTTACTCACATTGGCCCCGTTCCCATAAATCACTTTGTGGCTAGAGTCATTATGCTCCAACAAAGATTGTATTTCCAGGCTAAATTAGTGATGATAGTTGCAAAGCTTGACAAATAGGCTTCTGTTTTGGCAGGTATTTCTCTGACTGAAATGTGAAAGGGCAGCTCTGCCACAATGAAAATACTTTGATTGGCTTTTTTTTTCTGTCATATGTTTAAAGGGATACTAGTGGCTTGAAGGAGTTGTGATTTGTGCTCCTGATTTGTGCAATTGTAGACAGAAAGTGTTGTTGTTTTTTGACATAAATAAATTAAGCAGTGAAAGTAGATGAACAAATGTTATATGAAGCAAAATTGACAACAGTGGAAAAAAAGAAAATTCGGAGGATGAAAGGCATGAGACCTCAGCAGTACTGGTAACAACTGGGAAAACTACTGCATGTGTCCAAAGGACTTTGGTCCTTGGTGTCTGGAAAGACTGGGGTGTTTGAGCCTTTATGCTTTCACAGTAGCTCTGTGGTCCTCATGGTTCAACTTTTTTTTTTTCTTACCAGATACTGAAGATATTTCTGATGTATCACTTGATTTTTTTTCTTGTTGCATTACATATTAAAGAGCTGTTTCTTTTTGTGACTGTGTTCAAGGTGTTCAGATGGTGGTCTCTTGTCTTCTAAATCAGTTTGTGGAACTATGGAAAAAGCAAACAGATGGGACAGCACAATGTTACCAAAAGAGCGTAGCTCTGGGACATGTGCTGTTGGCAGAAACAGAAGGAAAAAGCTGCTTGCAGTTAGGAATCTCCAAGTTGGACTATTGACCAGATTGAGGTGTAGCTGAAGTCATAATTATAAGGAATAACACACTCAAGATGCGACCTCTGTTAAACAGAATTTCTAGAAAAGGTGCCTCTAGAGAATCTGAGCAGGGGCTTAAATCCCAATCCTGCCAAAGCAAAAGGCTTGCCATTGCTTCCTTTCTACTTTAATCTATTACTGGATGTGTCCTGAGTCCCAGATGTTCCCAGACCTAGGCCTGAAACGTCTGTAGGATGGGACTGGAACTTGCTGAGATTACCCTCTTGAGGCATCCAGCCTATTGTGGTCGTGCAGTAGGGTTGTAATACATGAGATTACAGCTTCCCACCAGCTGCCAGTAGATTAAGTGTGTCACAAATCAAGCTGCTCTGTGAGGTAAAAGTTATTTTTGAGTGTGCCTTCTTCATTTTACTTGGCTGAAGTAACAGGCCACGACAGTGAAGGCCAAGTCCTTTGTATGTGGTATTAAGCACAGGAGCAGAGTGAGGAGAACTACATTTCAATTTGAGATGGTTTTTTTTATTCCTGAGGTTTGCCAGGAGTTGCCTGGACTCAATGGATTGTTCTGATGTAGTGGGTGACTTTACCAGGACGTTTCCAAGAGAGATTTCAGTTGGTTATGAGCACTCTTGGATATCTTTCTCTTTTTGGGGCAGAATATCAAAATAAAATTGTACATTTTTTTTTCTAAAACACTCAAGTAGACTCTGACTTGGGCTTCTACCTGGTTAATAAGGCAGCCTTCTCCCTGCTCTTCATTCTCCCCCTGAGAGATTATCAGTACTCAGATGTCCTCTCAGATGTTTTCTGAGATCTGATTTATAAACACATGCTTTCTCATGCGGACTCTAGGTCTGATTTTTGGTTTATTTTGCTTATGCAAAGAACCAATTCCATTAATTTTTCTTGTGTGTATTTAGGGAGGTTCATTTTTCAAGAGAGGATATGGTTATGCAGATAAGTTTTGTAGTATTTCCATCAAATGCTGTTTTGTAAGGCAACCCTTTCGTACATGATAGGAAATGACAGAAAAGATGCACTTGTTCAGCAGTAATTATCCAGCATACTGTAAAGCAGTATGTAGAGCTCAGGAAGGATTCTTTGAGACTGCAGTTGCCCTAGATAGGTCTATTGTCAGTAACATCTTCAGGAGATGGAGGCAGAGAAGTTGCCACTGTACATGGCAACATTCTCCAGGAGGAACCCTTCAGTGATGATAGTTTGTGACACGGTCTCTTGGATGGTTATTCAGTGTGCACACAAGTTCTGAGTTTCCTCTGTTTCCAGTGTGGTTCTTGCCACAATTCAGTCCAGGAATCACCACTCCAGGAGATCAGCACTGCAGATGTGTTGTAGCTCTCAATATGTATACACCATAAAATAAATCTATCAGAGGATATTGGTCACAGCAAACATTAATAAAGTGTGTTTTGTTTGACTTCTCAGTTACAAAGGGCCATTGTTAGACGACGGAGCGCTGGCTCAGGCAGTCTCCCATGGAGCCAGTTCCCCTGAATTCACCAAACTCTGTGCTTGGTTGGTCTCTGAGCTACGGCTCTTCTGTAAACTAGAGGAAAACGTGCAGGCAACCAACAGTAAGTACTCCTAACTCCAGCACAGATGTGCACCTTGTGTGTTCTTGGGTGCCACAGAGATTAGGGCTGGCCACGTCTGTTGTACCAGGGAATGTTGTCTGCACACTGCCCGATTTTGGGTGTTTTCCACCTCAAATTTGCCTAATGAACAGCCAGTAGAGGTTGAAATAATGGTGGTGGTCAAACAGTCTTTCTTCTGAAAACAACTTTTGCTCTTTATTTTTGAACCATATTGCTTTTTAAAGTTCTTAGATGGATTTAGGGAAGTATTCATGCTAGTGGGGTTTTTATTCAATCATGAGAATACTTTTATTTCCATGATTGTTTGTTATTTTGATGTCAATAGTACTACTGTTCAAGGTAACATTCTCATGACTAAAGTAACAATATTTTCTTTTTGCTGCTGGTTCCCTTAACTCTATGCTTGCTATAAAATTTTCCCTCTTCATGAAACTCTCTGAGAAGGAGCTTGAAAATGATTGTTTCTCATTTTGCTGGAGGAAGCAAACCTTTCCAAAGCTTTCGAAAAAACCCCAGTTATTTTCTTGTCATGATATTCTACAGATTAAATTGTTAAATTGGCATGATAACCCATATTCCTGAATGTCTGATATATTGACTCGTAATGCCTTTATGAGCTTAGCTTTGTATTTACTCAGTGGCCAAAGGTTGCTGCCTTTTACCTCAGCATCTGTTGCTTTCCTTTCTCTCTGTTTCATGACATGTTCATTCATTCTTCTTTAAATGTATTTCACATTCTTTCTCTTTAACAATACACTAGCTAATGTAATAATGCATTATTACATGGGTGAGATAATGTATTATTACAGGGAAAGAATGTGAAATATACTACCATTTTAGTAGTATAGGGTTCCTATTCTATGTTTTGTGTAAAGATACAATCCAGAAGTGTTCCAACACCTATTTCAAATTCTTCAAACACAGTGATAGAAACACATTAGCTGGAGTACTGTCAGGTCCTACCTTCATTTTGTATGTCTTGAGTTTGGGAATAGCAGACTTTTGGGGTTGAAGTCTATTTCCAAAAGATAAAAAATATTACTTCTCATCACTGGTTTTTTTTTAGCTAACAAATTCTGATTAGTTTCAGTAAATTTTGACAGAAATCAGTCAGAAGGTTTGGTTTACATGACTTAGTTATTTTTAAAGAATATATTGGTTTGAAATAAAATCAGTTGACAAATGTGAGCTTAGACGGAGAAGTAATAGGAAGAAAAGGAGAACTCATAAGCCATATTTATTATTCATGACTTTGTCATAACCATCTGATATATTTGTAATGGGAAGAGATAATCGATATATAAAATAACACCTGTAAAATTTATTATGTTTTTGATGTCCTCTTTCATTGTAGAAGTTGCTAATGCCTGTCTGCTGTAGCTTGGAGAAGCTGTCAGTGAAACATAATTTTATATTAATAAGCATATCCTGATTCCAAATAGGTTGTGCTGTGTCCTGGAGGAACCCAAGAAATGCACTTGGCCTCCATTGTAAACAGGTCTTAATATTAAATAGCAACTTGAGCAAAAGATTTATTTTTTAAATAGCTAATTCATTGTAATCATAGCCCCATATATATCAGCAGTGAATGAATTATTATTCTTTTCTTTCTAAGGTCCAAATGAAGCAGAAGAATTTCAGCTTGAAATGAGTGGGTTGCTGTCTGAAATGAACTGTCCATATGCATCATTAACATCAGGAGATGTGACAAAACGCCTTCATAATCAAAAGAACTGTCTCTTGCTGCTTAGTAAGTTAAAAGGGTGCTTACAAGGAAATCTGGTTTTCTGCAAGGTTCACGGTATTGTTTCTTGCACTTCCTGAGATACTGGTTTGTTTACCACAATGTAGTTACCTAAAAATATACATTATTTTTTCTGCAATTTATTGTGTCAGTATTGTACTTCTAGGTATACCCAGTCAATATATACCCAGTATATGATGGAAAATATTCTGAGTGTTAACCTTTTTTGCATTTGTGAGCAAAAAGCCTGTCCTATTACCTCTCAAAAGGCACAACGAGGAGGGAATTATTTGAAGGCTTCTGCCAGCATTTAGCCACTGAACTCTACTTAGCATGGTTGTAAAAATGACCACTAACATCAGACACATCATAATTTTAGAAGCTTCCAGTGTGATAGCTTGCATTTTCCTACACTGACAGCAGTTGGAATTGTTAGGAAAGAAAATGTTTTATCCCAGCTCCCAGTTCTTTTGATCATCATCCTTCATACATAGCTTCACTGCTGCCTTCTGCTGATTGAAAGGGAATTAACATTAGCCATGGTGATATCTTCCCTTTTCCACCCATCAGATCTCAATAGCTAAATAGTTTGGGGTTTTTTCTGCTTATGAAATGTTAGAGGAGAAGAAATAGTATTTGAATTTGTGAAAGGTGTGTGGTATTAATTCACATTATAATAAAAAATACAAGCTTTAGAGTTAGAAATTGTAGTACTAATTTTAGTCTAATTTTAAATTCAAGATGAGTTAATGTTTTATTTGCTTCCTCAGTTGCTGCTCATTGTTTAACCTTTCAAAATAGAAATTTAGTTCTGCCATCGTCTGAGATACAAGAAATAATTTACAGAGTAGGTTCCTGTATTTCAGCAGTAGGAGCAAGATGATTAGAATCTGAATATTTTTTATAGTATGTTAAAAAATGTCAGATGAAGTGAGGTGGTTGTTGCATTTAAAATAGTTTGTAGCTCAAACAATCTCCCCTTCAGCTTGTTTTCTGTAAGCAGAGCCATTCAATAAATTTGGCTTGTCTGTGACACAGTTTATCCCAGAGGTCCTTTGGGATGTACGTTTTGGTAATATAAGGCCGTGCTCAGGAGCTGAGCTCTGGTATCCCATCTGGCAGGAATACTGTGTTTACTGTCAAATGTGAAATTGCCATAGTGCCAAACTCCTTTTTTGTGTACAACCATAGTTGCATAGCTTTTTTAGCTGTGTTAAGTGAACTTGTTAGGTATCCTGTCATACATGAGCCAAAAAATTAGTTTTTTTCAGGAGAAAGAGGATAATTCTGTAATGAAAGGTCAGGGTGTTTTACATTTTAATGAAATGCAGCACAGTTTATGTCACTTGGAAGATATTGCAGTATTGCTGGGAGAGGAAAGCACCAAACAAACCCGAGTCGTTAGGATTGATTGTCTTAATGTGCAGCATCACTAGAATACAATGTTAGGTACTGGCATCTGCCAAAACAAAAAGTACAAGAGTTTCAGGCTGGTTTAGAAGAGGTGTGCAAAAAAGAATCACTATCTGAAGGACATTTGTCATAGTGATAGGCTTAAAAATTTGGCATTGTCAGAGGAGGTTGAAGATAGCTTAAATGTGATCTCTAAATTTTTGAAACAAAATTCTCCTGCTAATTTCTTTTTCAGTAGGCCTGAAAAGAGTCTAAATAATTGAATGTTCAGTGTAAGAAAAACCTGTATAGTGTTGCTGAAAGAACTTACAATGGATGCTTCACTGCTTTACATGTTCTAAGAATCTTTTTATTCATAAGGTATTCTGTATCTTTAGCAGAAGACATTCTACAGGTCATTAAAATGCTTTGTTCTTTTCTTAATCTTTTTATCTGTCCCAGTTTTATAAATAATAAGCTTCTTTTGTATAGCCCTGGGTTTACTTCCCTGCTCACAAGTGTCTCTGCAGTATCAATTTTTCTTATTTTTAGAAGTGTTTATGTATATTATTGCTACGGTCACTCACTATGATTAATTGGAAAAGTATTGTTAAACCTGTGTGCTTTATAAAATTAAAACCTTAGAGTTGTGACACCTGCAAACAAAGGCTGTTTATATCATTGTAAATTCATATCACTGTAAATTACACCTGATGATGAATTTCTGGGCATATACTGTGTTCAGAAATTGTGATTTTGATTTTTCTCTTTTTGTTCGATAAAGTAGTTACAATATAATGGTAGGCTCTTACAGTTCTGATATTGAAGAAAACTTCAGCCTTCTTTTCTGAAGTTATTGTAAACATGAATTCTCAACAGCACTTCTAAGAGGGATTATTTTTCCACTCTGCATTTTGCATGGGGAAATAGAGGAGATTCATCCAACATTTCACTTCTCTATGCTCATTTCCTTTCTTGTTTCCTAGAGCCTCAAGAAGTACTTGCTTGTCTGCCCTAAAATGCACATCCCAGTCCCTCATCCTACTTGTTTCCATGTTCTTAGTTTCCTGTCTTTCCTGGGCAAAACCTGAAGGAAGATTTGTGCTCTGTTGAACTCTGGGATTAGTACCTACTGGAATCAGGGATTTTTTCCAGGCTTTAATTGGTTGTACTAAACCTGCCCTCTGTGTTTCTAGCACTGAACTCGGTAATTGTAAATGTGAGTGTTGTGTAGATACAAAATTTCTATCCCTCACTCTCTCTAAACAGTCCATTTGCACATTTGTTGGTTTTAAGCACTTGAGTTTTCACTGGCTCTAAAATAACTCTGCTATATCTGATGGTCAAATCTAATTTTTCTTACCCCAGCATACCTCATCTCAGAACTGGAAGCTGCCAGAATGCTGTGTGTGAATGCCCCTCCTAAAAAAGCCCAGGAAGGAGGTGGCAGTGAAGTCTTTCAGGAGCTAAAAGGCATCTGTATTGCTTTAGGCATGTCCAAGCCTCCCGCCAACATAACAATGTTCCAGTTCTTCAGCGGAATTGAAAAAAAAGTAAGCTCCAAAGGAAGAAAAATCGGAATATTTTTGATATTGTTTTGATGGAAAATTGTTCTGCTGTGTGGGCGAGATTTGCCTCTTGTGAAACTCCAGTTTTGAATTGTGAAGGAGAGTTAATGTGCTTTACTGCATATGCAAAGAGTCAGAATTTTGAGAATTATTTTAAAGGCTTTTTCCTTGCCAAGGCATGAGGTCAGGGACTACTACTATCATCACCTCCCAGGGTGACTGCTCTAGGTTTTAATGCCATCACTTGTTGCAAAAGACACAGAAAATGCTCAGCTTAGCCCTCAGGAAGAATGTTAAAGAGAAATGTTTTTCAAGAAATACACCTAAACAAATTTTTATGGGAACCTGATATTTTAAAGATCTTTTGTTAAAAGGTGGTGCAACTAAAGTAAAACTTAACACCTTTTCCCTAAGACTTCATCAACTTGTGATTCCATTTATTTTTATTCCTTCATGTATGTGTTCTCCAGGCTGTTGTGATTTTTTTTTTTTTTATTTTTTAAAAACCCCTTTTTTTTTAAAAACTTCTATAAATTAGAGAAATTAAATGGAATGGACTGTCCAGTGCACAGACCAGGGGTCGGGGACAGAAAGCTTTTAAGTCACATAGTGACTTAATTTGTGAGGTAGGACAGAGCAGAACAGCAGAAGACAAGCCTTGATAACTTCAAACAACAGATATGGGTCCCTTCCAGTGCCAAATATTCTGTGATTACAAAGCTCCTCAAAACATTTTCAGAGTTTGACAGACCTTTTAGTTGCATTTTACTTAAACAAAACAAAGAAACTGAATATAGTGTTTTGTTTTTATGCAAGATATTAGTTTGGTTTGACCTGTTTAAGAAGAGGAGGAGGATGTTTTTCCAAGGTGTCCAAGGTGCAGAATGGAAGCAGTTTGTTTTCTGGCTTTGGAATTATTATGAGCACTACACAGACACATAAGCAATGCTGTGCTTTTATTTTATGTAAAAGGCAGAAAATAATAATGGACAATGCTAGGAAGTTTTGCTGTTGAAAGAGACTCTGAAAATCCAGAATATAAAGTAGATTAAAATGCTTTTAACCTGGGAATTCTGTTATGTTTTCCTAACATACTTCTCTTTTACATTGTTCAGTAAGGTTAAATGGATATTCTCTCAATGACTTATATAAGCCTCCCTCCAACTTAACTGTCCTTACAGCATAATGAAATACAATCAGAAATTTCTAGCCTACAGTTTTATCAGAAATTGTATATAACTAATGTTTACAGTCTGAATACTTCATGTGTTTGCAGTGTTAGAGAATGAGAAAGTAAAGCTGACTAGTAACTGAAAAACTTATTTCACTTTGTAAATGAAAATACATCGCAGTGTTCTTACTTTTAAAAAGTGAGTCTTAGAATGGCAATATTCTGATTTAATGTATGAAAATCAATCTAACTTTTCCTTCACACATACACAGTACAGTTTGGAGTAGGATCTTTATGTAGTCGACTCCCTTTGTTAATGATCCACCACATTAAAAAAAAGGAACTGAAGCTTGAATGAACTGACTTTGCTATTTGAAAGCACTTATGTTTAAAATCTTAAATAAATTTGGCTCAGTACCATTGGAAAACCAAGTCACTGAATGTGTTAGATCACATGACGGAATGAACAGGTTGGCAGGTTTTTTTCCATACTACTCTGGAACTTTTTTTGTCACTGCTACTCCATTTCTTCCCCCCTGGAGTCCTAAGAAATTTTGAGACAGGATAGATAATTTGTGCCCAAACTCCTAAAATGCAAGTTCCTTTTGGTTGTGAAGAGGGATCCTTCTTTGGGTCATACTATGGTTCACATAGTCTTAATACAAGGTTTTTGATACAAATGTTGGGTTTTTTCTGGATTAAAGAGGTGATGTGTAGAATAATCCATCTGGCCTCCAGAGCAGTAGTGTCTCATGGTGTCTCTGTTTTAACTGTAGGTCTATTATCTAGTCCCTTCTCTTCATTTTGAAATAATTATAGCTGAGACTACCAGAAACCTAAAAACAGTTGCTTTTCAAAAGAAATGTTCTTGGCTCTCTGTTCCAGAGAAAATAACTTGTTATTGGAAGTCGGTGTGTCATGCCTTTCACTGTCCAATAGTCCTCTCCTTTGATTTGAATCTTGAAAAACTTTTTTTTTTTAGCCAAAGCTTATATTTTTATATGTCTCCTAACAGCTAAAGGAAACTCTAGCAAAGGTTCCACCTAATCATGTTGGAAAACCTTTATTGAAGAAACAACTGGGACCAGCTCACTGGGTGAGTAGTTGCAGGTATTAGAGCCCATTTCCCTCTTTGAAGTATACTAAGTATTGTTCTTGGTTCTGTGTGTTGCAAAATGATTTTTCTCTTTCTGAAGACAAGAATATAATTTCTTGCAGTATAATGTGTATGTTGGCGCAATAAATGTACAGCAGCTGATAAGATCTTGCATGAATTTCTAGGTCCAGGCTAGACTTTTCCAAAATGAGAGGCTACAGTGTTGGTGCTCACCATCATGCCTGTGTAGTAGCTTAAACCTTCCTGTCCTGCCCTTTGCCAGCACCGTCTGTGTGACCTAGTCCTGCTGAGATGGTGTCATGTTTGCTTCTGGGGCTCCCGTTTAGATAAACTGTGAGTCTGTCCATAATGCCCCCTCATTTTCTCATTTGGAGCAGTCTGCTTCCTTCCCAACCTCTCCAAGGGGCAGTGAGTGTGCAGCTAGGAGAGACATGGTACACCCAGGCTGTGGAGCCATGATCTTCTCCAGCTGGGATTTGTACCTGCTGTACTTGGAGCAGGTTGGAGCATGGTGCCTGGGTTAACCACTGCTGCTGCACCAGGCTCAAAGCTATGGCTGCTGCTGCAAGACTTGAGGTCTCTCTTGTCTCCCTTGCTCTAGGCTGAAGCACATCTTCTCCCAGCAGTCTGCTTCCGTCAGTGCTTGTATTGAGACTAAAAGTGGGCCCTGCTGCCCTCCCCCCAGCTGGGGCTCTTTTAATCCATGTCTTGTTTCCCTAATGGTGCATATCTCACCTGCTGCTCTAACTAAAACACTCTCTGCTACCAGGTGTTTCTCATGATGACTTTTTCCTGTATGGCACTTTGTTGTTTTGCCTGTAGGCAGATTGTACTTTAATCAAGATCCTCTTACAATACAGTGCTTGTAGTCCTTTATCTTTGCTCTATCTTTGTCCTTAAGCTTACTACTGTTTAAGAAGGCACGGATGTCCTGTCTCTTAGGAGTTACATATGCCCTTGCTTAAGCTTGTTGCCTGTAGTATCTTCTCACCTTTGCTTCTCTCTCCTGGTGGATGTTGAGAAATGCCTCAGCAGTGTGTGCAGTTTTTGTGTTCTTAGAAATGTTAGAAGGCTGAACATGAGCCATGGAAGCTTCGGGAAAACATCAGCAGGCACAGCTTGGCTGTGAGTCCATTTGACAGGGCAGATAATTGCAGTCTTAAGCCCTGCATAGTATCTCTGTGTCATACTCTTTTCCATCCACATAGTTCATTAAGTAGAAACACTTCATATATAATCTTTGCAAATTTTTGTTTCAGGAAAAAATTGAAGCAATTAACCAAGCCATAGTCAACGAATACGAAGTCCGAAGAAAACTGTTAGTCAAACGTTTGGATGTTACTGTGCAATCCTTCGGCTGGTCAGATAGAGCTAAGGTACAAACAACTTGCTGTGAAGTCCTGCTTGATGGTAACCCTTTATAACAAGTATCTCTGGAAAAGTGCATCATTGTTCTGTCCTTCATGAGTCAGAAATAATCACAGGAGTTGTCCAGATTTGTTTTGAGCTTCTAAAGAAGTTTGTGACAATGGAACGTGATTAAAAAATACTTTACTTAAAACTGATTTGTTGGATTTTAAATCAGTTTGTAAAATGAGAAGGCAGACTGTGTATAACTACACACCAAAGCCACTGGAAGAAGTAGAGATTACTCATCCAACCATGTTCAGAGTGCCATAATGTGAACCATTAAGTGCTGTGTCTTGTGTGATGGTAGAAAAACCTCTTCCTGTTGACCATCCCTTATCTTACTCTGTGATGTCCACAGCGGTCAGATTTCCTTAACTCCAAGTGCATCTGCAGTCACAGCTCCACAGATGCACATGGGAAAAGCTGCTAAGGCACTACTTGTTCTTACCTCACAGACAGGGTAATGCTTTATGTGCTGCTTTTGTCTTTGAACTGTGCAAGTGGCTGTGACATGAGATCTGTTCTCCCTTGACTACATGATACATATTCTGCTTTTGGAAATAATTACATGGTTTCCCTATTTCCTATGTTTTGGAAAGAAATTACAGGATTTTAAAAAATAGTACTTATAATTGATTTTCCAGGATTAAACCAGACTGCTTACATGGTGTTAAGTATGTTTTTGACAGTGTTTGAGACTGAGTTATTAGTGCTGAACTGACACATGATTTGAGTGTTTTTTCTTGACAAGTGTTTTTTTAAAAAGTAACTATACTTTAATAATAAACTATGACCTGTCCCATTTTCTGTTTCATCATCTGAGTAGGACTTCTACTGGTGTACTCTCCATTAAACCTTGATTTCTTCAGACTTTTTAGTAGATGACTGAAGAACTAGCTGACTGTTTAGATATTTTAATAGTGAATAAAAATGAGCAAAAATGTGAATTACGGTTAAAAAACAGGGTTTCTAGTTGTGTTGCAGCTATACGTCTTTATCCAGGTGACTTTGATTTTTTTTTTCCTAGGAATTCTCAGATATTTTTGAACTTGACTACCTATACAAAATATTTCCACAAAACCCAAAAATAGTGTATATGCATTTATATCTATTAAAATGCAAATATTTTTTAGAAGCATAATAATACAAATTTGGAGAATATTGCTATACTGTTCCAGACATACAATACAGTTTGTTTTAACAGTAACTTAGCAAGATGTTAATTTTCTTTTTTTATTTGAAAAGTATCAGAATACAATAGCATGATGAAATAGCTACTTCTCCAGATAGTGGAAAAACCAGGGAAAAAAAAACAAAAACAACATGCAGTCTATTACTAGGGATGTTTTAAAGTTAAAATTCCAAGTTTCACCTAAATCAGTATCATAGGACCAAAATACTGAGCTCAGTCAGACATACCAGGGAAAAACACCTTAGTATTCTGGTGAATACTTCTGCTTTTCCTACCTTTATCCAGTGTCATATTCCAGTTTTCTGCCTTTGGATGGAAAATAAGATTTTAGGATTTTAAAATGTGCTCCTAAATTTTTGCACTATTAAGATGTGTTGTAAAACCTGATTTGCCTGTCCCCACTGCAATCATCTGCATTGAGATGGCAACGTGGTTTATCCTAACTGCATCACACCCTGTACTCTGTTGGTGACTGAAGAGAGATGTAACCTGTGTAGTAACTCCTGTGTGGTAGCACAGATTTCTCCTGTGTCTCAGTGGGAAAACTTTTGAGGTGTTCAAAAAAGCCAGAATGGTTAATGCTGAAAGGAAGTAGAGGAAGAGACATTGTATGCAAGGCAAAGCTGAGTGTAGGATCTCATTTCTAGCTCTGCCAGTCCCTCTTGGTGCCCTGTCTTTGTGAAGAAGCTGACTGGAATGAAGAGAGCTAACAGGACCTTTTTTTTGCTGATAAATATTGGAGGTGGGGTGATGCTGGCCCAGCTGGAATGGGTGCAGGTCACGGTGAGGGCACAGATGTGTTTCACTTTCAGTATCTTCTGGATTCTAGCAGGAATTCATATAACTATATGGCACAGTTCTATTCTGTATTTGCCTGGAAGGAAATACAGTGTGTGTATACATCGCTAAAACTGTGCTCATTGGTGTCTTGGCCTTTCAGTCAAAATTGTATTTCCTATTTAATTAAGAAATTAATGTGACAAATGCTAGTTTTATTGAAGTAATCCTCAGTTATAAAGTAGTTCTCATTGATTTTATATTAACTTTTTGTTCTATTTGCAGTAGTGGTTTGTTATTCAGTGCTGATTTGATTCTTGTGATGAGATGTCCCATTGTTTTAACTGACTGGGTTTTATTTTTCTTCGGTCCAACAGAGTCAAACAGAAAAACTGGCTAAAGTCTACCAGCCCAAACGTGCCCTTCTATCTACTAAGTGCACTATATCAATTGCAAATCTCTTGGCAGCTCGGCAAGATCTGTCAAAGATTATGAGAACAAGCAGTGGGTCCATCCGAGAGAAGACTGCATGTGCCATTAATAAGGTACCTCTGGTGATAAATGGCTTGTTCTTTTAGGAGTATTTAAGTAACTTGAATGTAGTAATAAATCCTAATTTTGGGGGGGATTGTAAGTGGAATTTGGAAATAAAGGATAAGAAACTTGGTCTTTAAATATTCTAGATAATGCATCAGTGGATTATGGATAGTGCAGTTTCGGCTGTTGAGGTTCACAGTGTCCCTTCTTTGGGGCAGTAAGAATTGCTGAAGTAGCTTGGATTACTTTCAGTGGGAGTAGGTCTGCTCTGTCTTGCCAGAATTACTGAAGCCATTACCGTACTGTTACCTGATTCTGTTACCATGTCTAAAATAACACCTACATAGTAACTATGTTTCTGGTCTGTGTAAGTAGAATGTACTAAGATCCCAAGGCAAGGATCCCACAAGTTAGCTTGCCCTGGGTACACAAATAGGTTATAGTCAAGTGTATAGTTCCATTAATAACGTAGTAGAAACATGACTTGGGCTAAACAATTTGCCTTGTTTCAAAAATTATGATTTTGCAAGAGTAGTAGGCTCACAAAAGTATATATGCTGAACTTGCAGCTCAGTAGCTATCTAAAGCAAAATACTTGGTGCTTTAGAATTGTGGGGATAGGTGCATACTCTTCTACCTTCTGAATACCAACTGTACCTCAAGCAAAGTTCTAATTAATTTAGGAAAGAATAGTGGTGTGCTGATTTGGACACAGCCCACCCAACCCAGATAATTTCTGCACCTGTTTACTGTTGGTGGAGTGTAAGAAATTAAGTAGTAAGACAGGTTGACCCTATCATCAGGCTGCATGTGTGTTTTAGTAGGAATGCAGTACTGCCCTGCTGTTGATGCATAATGTGTTAACTTATTTCCATTATCAGTATTAAAAGTTTTCAAAGACAGTAGCATGGAATAGCAAAATAGCTTACTTCTGCTTTGTTACATTGTTTTAAAACTTCAAACAGTACAAATGTCCTGTCCCATTTTGCCTTGCTAAATTCTTAAGGCCACACCATCCTTAGACAACTAAAGATCTCTAGAGTCTTGCTCCGCTCTGATCGATGCTGTCTGACACCTGTCTGTTAAGTTTCTGCATAACCTCACTGAAAAATAGATTTTTTTCCCCTTTATTTACCAATTCAATGGCTTGTACAGCAACTCAGAGCACTAGTTAGGAGAGAGACTGTGTTGCACTGTACTTGTGCTTATTTGAGTCTAGTGCTCTGCACTAATAAAGTGTTAAGTGAAAGACTGTGTTGGTGCTGCCCGTGGTGGTGTGCCTGCTGTTTGAACACAAAGCACAGGTTTCCTGACTTGTTTGTTAGCAGTGCTTCAAGTACTGGATAATCCCTGTTCAACTCTTATTAACTGGACATGGGTCTGTCACACTCCAACACGCAAAATTTGCCTCTTGTAAAAACCTTGGAGTGGGTGCTGCCTCAGTAAATGTGACTCTTGTGTGAGGTGTCACAACTCCTATGACAGTTTTCCCCTTTCCTTTGCAGGTGCTGATGGGCAGAGTGCCTGACAGAGGAGGAAGGCCCAACGAAATTGAACCTCCACCTCCTGAGATGCCACCGTGGCAGAAAAGACCAGAGGGTGGCTCGCAGCAAGGCGGTGGCAGAGGAGGAAGAGGTGGCTACGACTCTTCCTACGGAGGGCGGGGAGGCTATGACCACGGCGGTCACGAGAGAGGAGGAAGAGGAGGCTACGACTCATACGGAGGGCGAGGAGGTCATGAACAAGGAAGCCATGATCGAGGGGGACGAGGAGGACGTGGTGGTTATGATCATGGTGGCAGAGGAGGAGGAAGAGGAAACAAACTTCAAGGAGGCTGGACAGATGGTGGAAGTGGTGGCTACCAGGATGGCAACTACAGGGAGAGCAACTACAGAGATGCAGGTTTTCAAACAGGTGGCTACCATGGTGGTGGTGGTGGCTACCAAGGAGGAGGCTATGGTGGCTACCAGTCGTCTTCTTATTCTGGAAGTGGCTACCAAGGGGGTGGTGGTGGCTACCAGCAAGACAACAGATACCAAGATGGTGGGTCCCACGGTGACCGAGGGGGAGGCCGTGGAGGAGGGAGGGGTGGCCGTGGCGGTCGCGGTGGCCGAGGAGGTCAAGGAGGCGGCTGGGGGGGCAGAGGTGGACAGAACTTTAATCAAGGAGGGCAGTTTGAGCAGCACTTCCAGCATGGAGGTTATCAGTATAATCAGTCTGGCTTTGGACAAGGAAGACACTTCACCAGCTGAGGCTGCTAAAAATTTACACTTCAGCAGAGCTCACGTAATAGAAACCTGTTTTTGGAGGCCTGACTTAAATGCTGCTTGAATTAGTACAGGTTTGTACACAGCAGGTAGAATCTCTTTGGGCGGGATGTTTCACATAGAGCAAAGCACAACTTGGTGTAGACCTCTCCTCCCCACCCACCTCTACCTGTCTGGGTGAAAGACATTGTCACTACCCCCTGCACCCTAAACATCAACTAGTAGCCATGCTTCTTGGATGCTGGACTGGTTCCCTCTGCTCAAAACACTTTTTGTTCTAAATCTGCCTGCTGTGCTTGCCTTCTATTTTGGTTTGGAGAAATACCAATACCTATCAAATTTGTCTGTTAGAGTACACAGCAGAACTTCTGCATTTTTCCCACCAAATCATTGTTGAGTTACACATTCAAAACCAGTCTGGAGCGTTGCTTTTGGGCTTGCTGACCTCTGGTTTCGGTCACGGTGACATCACAGCGTGTGTGTGCACACAGGGATCTCCTCTGACAAACGGGGTTTGTGTTACCTGAGCTCTGCTGTGGATGCCATGTTCAGTAGCCTTATCTCCCGCTAAACAGCGTTTGCCCACCCGCTCAACTCTGAAGACTGACCGCCGCCAAAACCTGCAAAGATCATTTCAAACTAAGCTAAATTGTGAACCGATAGTGTGTGTAGGCCTGTAGTTAGGTGTAGCAATTCAAACTGACCTGCATCCATCCAAAACAAGTTGCTCCTTCTCCAGACCTAATTTTTACTTGAAATCAGCTAGAAGAAATGGCAAACTGAAGTTTATTTTATTTGCAAGTTAATACCACTGGCTCAGCAAATCTAGGGCAATTTGTTTTGGGGGTTGTCTTTTTAAAGAAATGCACTACGGCCTGGGAAGATTAGTTCCTGCCTGGAGGAAGCCCTTTTATTATTGCTGCAGAAAACAAAACCTGGCTGAGTTTGGTGTTCTAATGTTTGGGTTTTTTTTCTTTACTGAAAGCCACATAATGCTTCTTGCTGGGTTTTTTGTGTACATAAACATTGTCAAAAAGCTGTGAAAGAAAATGGCTGAAGGTGTGCTGTTGTATAAAAGGTGAGCAATAAAAGTATCTGTATGTTCCGTTTGCTTTAGTTTCTTTTTCTTGACAGTAAAAAGCATTTGCTGCAGTAGCTGGGAATTTGTGGGGATTTCTGTCTTCATCTCTTTTTTAATTTTAATTTATTTTATATTTTGTAGTTGTCCCAGCTGTACCATTCTTTCTGCCCTGTGAAAAGCTGTCAGAACAGGAGCAGGTGGGAGGAAATGATCTTCAGTTGCTCTGACTTTCATTCTGCTCCTCCCTCTGACCTGGTGTAGCAGCTCATAGTACTCTCTCTTGCTGTGTAAAGTTAGGCAGTGTGAGCATGGATCTTGCAGGTTCTGCTCCTCCTGCATGCCCTGTGAACTTGGTATGCAGCTTCTGGGAACTTCCTCATGCTCTCCAGCCTTGTGGAAATGCAGGTTCTTGCTACCATGCTCAAATCACTGTAGCAGATGCTGTGATGATGGCAGTCTACCTGTTTTGTCTTTGGGGGATTAATCCAGATAAATGCAGGCAGGAGGAGTTTTTTGGATTACAGTAATAGCATGAGATTCTGAGAGAGTCTCTGTAATGCTGGTGTTGCTGTAATACAAGGTAATCGTGTGAATAAGCTAAAAACAACGTTTAGAACTGGTTTGCCTGTGTTTCATGCCACTGTCAACCTGAAAATCTGTTGATTTATTGTGGCCACTAGATGCTGCTAGTGATTCGTGGGTTTGGAAGCAAAGGTCCCTGAGAAAGGCACTTGGGAATCTGGCTTAATGGCTTTTCTCCTTTAGTGTTTTGAACAAATTTAACAAGCCAGATGAGGGAAAAGCTTTCTGTATTGAATCCAGGTCTTTGAGGATCACTGATTTGGATCTCTCTTCCTAGCACTGTTCAAATTATCAGTATCTAAAGCTGAGTGTTGTTGCTGCACAAAGGTTTATTGATGGTTTCTTACAGCAGCATTCTCCAGAGATGTCTCCCCTGTGGGAGGGTAATACCTTGTCATGAGCATTAGCTGGTGACTAGCTGCATTCCTGCAAAAATAGAGGGTTTTTTTTTTAAGAATTAGGGTTCCTACAGGGGTCAGTCCTGGACTAGCAAATGTAAAGAGATTGACAAATTCAAAAAGCCTTTTGCTGGGAATGTAATCTCAAGCTGACAGCTTCTGCTTTTCTTCACACTCCTCACTGCAAAGAGGATAGTGTTGTCTCCTGTCAGTGCATTAAGAGTGCTGTAAACTTGTTCCTAGCAAGAGAGAACTCAGGAGGCTCTTCAGAGAGCCCTTGCTGAAGTTACATCAGCATTTCAGAGATTGCTTTCTGTGCCAGAGATGCCAGTTCTCTCCCAAGCTATAGCTGTTGCTGCAGTGGGGAGTCTCACCTTTGCACACTGTGACATGGTGAATTGATGGCTGGGGTGGGAGCTTCCCCTTTCTCCTCCCAGGTACCTTTTTCTCATCAAAATATGTTGCTTCTCCTCCTCCCTCTTCCAGGGCTTAGGGTAAGCCAAGTCCCAATCTATTGCTCTTTGAGGGGGAATGTAAAAAAAAAAAACAACCAACCAAAAACAAAAAACAAAACCAAAAAAATCCAGAAGGCAAAAACAGGAGGCTTTACTCTTCCAACAGGAAAGAAAACACTTTGCTTCTGCCAGCTGTTGTTGTTTTCCTTACTCTATTGTTTCCTCCTAGTGTGCTGTGACTTCTTTGTTCCGCAGAGAAAACAAGCTTTGTGTATGTGGAGAGAGCAGCTTTGATTAATGAAAGCAAACAGCCACTGCTTTGTTATTCTCTGTATGATGCTCTGATATTTACTGTTTTCCAAACATGATTCCTACACTGCTGCACTGGGAGGAATATTTTAAATAGAAGCTGGGAGAGGAGAGATGGGTTGTGGATGTTATTAGACTGTGGTGGATTGGATATACATGCTTGATTCCATTGTGCATCATGATCAAAAGCAGAACTCCAGCAGATTAAAAAGGCAATTAAGTAAGCAAGCAAGGGGAACAGTGTTCTTCCTCTTGGCCTTCCTGTTCTTGCCACTGTTCTCCCACAAGCTGTAGGCATCTTGTTCTGTTTTTTCCATCTGCCTTTTTTTCTCTAGCAGCTTTTGTTTCCTAAAGGCTTCAGATGCATTGCCTTTCCATTCCCTCTGTTAGGATCACTGTCTCTGAGGCATTGTCACTGTGCAGTAGCATAACAGTGGGGAGAGGGTGGCACACTTGCTTCCCACATCAGGTACAGGTCTGAAGAAGAGATAAACACTTATTTCTTACTGCACGTAAGGGAAAGTGTGTCAAACTGAGCTTGCACCATATATAACTCGCCCCAGAGAGCCTTTTGGCTTACAGCTGTTCCCTGAGTAGTTTTCTCTTTAGCTGGCTGGTAATCTCTTGCTTGATGAGATTCCTCTACTTCAGTGCCCAAAATCCTGAAGTGTGCAGCTCCATGGTGATGTGCCAATGATGGCTGATGGCCCCAGAGGGGCTCCTAAAACTACGGATTAGGCTTCTCAGCCAGAGCACGTGGATAACCTGCCTTAGGGCTTTGGCTCTCTGTCACCATGCAGCTATTATTTGCATCTGAATTGAGGAAAGTGGCCAGTGCCTCAACCAACCTCAGGCTCAATTAGAAGCTAGGGGCTTACCAGTCAATTATCTAAGACAGGACTGGGAGAAGAGAGGACAGGAGAAGGGAAGCAAGATTCATGACAATAGATAGTTACAAGAAGTGGTTGGAGCTTGAAAAATCCTGTGGTGTAGGAGTATTCCCTGTAGCGGGTTATGCACCTAGGAAATGAAAATTAAACTGCTGAAGTGGGAAGAATGCAGTGGGGGATAAGGATTCTCACTAGGATCTGACGACTTTTGAATGTCCAAAAGGCTTGTGTCGATTCTTGTGGTACTAGAAGTTAATTCATCTCCCTGTTAGGTTAATGGAGACCTGTAAACAAAAGCTCTCAAGTACCTTTTTATTGCACATAATTTAATCTTAGTTCTGCCATATTTAGACTGCAGTAGAGAGTCCAGGTGGTGTTGACTGTCAGACTTGTGATTCTGCTCTCTAAACTTCTGCTTTACCTGGACAACAGGAATGGTACAGATGTATCAATGAATTTTGAAGTTCTTGAGCATGATTTAGCAGTCCCAAACATGGCAGCTCGTGCTGAACTCCCAAGTTTGCTTACTGAGCCTGCTAGCAAATCCTTAGGTTAGAGTCACAGCAATGTGGTTGGAGAGCCGTAACACCGGGGTGTTTCCCCTGTGAAGGCTCTCGGCAGACTCACGTGCTTGCTTATTTCAGGTTGACTTTTCAAGGGGACACAATCTGAAAAAGCAAGTGCTATTACCAGCTGTAAACATTGCCTTCTCCCCTCTTTGGCCGAAAACAAGTCACACCTCTAATGGCTTGACAAACAAGGGTAGAAGGGAAAAAATATGTTTCCTTTGTGTTTACTTTGTGCTTTTTACAGCTCTGACTGCTGTCAGTGTCATTGTTTCCCCTTTATTGTCCAGTAATTTCCCCTCTTGTCCACGTGGGTCTTTCCCACAACACAGGAGAGAAAAACAAGTACAAAAAGTAGGAAAACACTATTGTAAAACCAAAGAAAGAGGGAGTCTGCCTATGCTGTGGGCAGGTGGAAGGTCACAACTCGTTTTCACACATGAGGCAGAGATGAAGGTGATAAGGCCTCTTTAAACTTTCCGGCATTAGCGCCGCTCATGGAAAAAGCAGACTTTTTGGCTAAATTTCATACTGCCCCAGCAGCAGCCTTTTGCTGATGGCTTTTCTGTCTCCTAGGACCAGATTGTCAGCAGCTGTAAACAGCACTTTAAAGTTCAGCACACAGATTTTCCAATAAGTTTAGCCTGTTGGCTGCAATGCTTATTTTGAAAATCCAGATCAGTGCTGATAACTCAGAAACTTTTTCCAAAATTGCATCCATTCCTGCAATGATCCTGGGTGAGCCAGGTCTTTTGTCAAGACTTTCTTGAGAAGTACTTGGAACTATTTTTTGTGCTATATGGATGTTCATCAGTTAGCAGGCTGAATGAAGCAAGCCTTGATTAGATTTTCTTTGCACTATAACAGTCACAAAACAAACAAACCCTTGTTTCTCTTGCCTCCTGTCTCAACAAAATTTGCATTCAATCCTTCCTTCCCTCCTTCCTTTGCTCCCTCCTCCTTTTTGGTCTCCATTAGGATCCCCTCCCATTCTTGAAGTCACATAGAGAAAGAGGTCTCTTAGTGTGCTTCTTCCTGCATTTACTCTTTGTCTGTCTTGTTATTTGTTCTCTGTTTTTGGTGGGGTTTGTTTTATTTGGTTTGGGGTTTTTTTTGGTTTGGTTTGGTTTTGTTGGTTTTTTTTCTAGTCTCTGTCCTCTATCTCCATCTTTCACGTGCAGTTTTCTTTCATGTGAAATCTGTATTTCCCATTTCCCATACAGATGCCTAATGCTTCTAGAACTAATGTCCAAGGTTGCAAGGATCCTCCTGTGGCTGCTCAGGTTATCTCAGGCAAAGGCTTCCAGGCTTCCCATGAGAAAGACCTTGGGGGAGTTGCATAGGGCATGCTTTCACTTTGACTTCCATAGAGGGGTCCTTGAGCAACAGTCCACAGAGGTGACAGGCTGTTTAATTTTGGGAAAATGTAAAATTTTAGACAATGGCTGCCCCTAACCTTGCTGTGCAGCTCAGCTGCTGTACTGAAAGGAAAATGGCTCACCTTTCCCAGCTGGGGAAATTCCATGCCTCAGACTAGTTCTGGTCAGCAAACATATTCTCCCTGCCCCTGCCCAGGACTTCACCTGCCTGAGGAAGGTGCCTCTGAGAAGATAACTTCTGTTTAGGAAGATACTTCTTTGTAAAGCTAGGTTCATTCTTTTAAAGCCTAAAAGCTGAGTAGGACAGGGGGTGGGGGGCAGAGGAGGGCAAGATTCTGGGGATGTTTAGAGCAGAGGAGAGAGCTGTGGTTCAAACCTGACTTTGCATTTCACTCTGAGGGAGCCAGATGTCCCCCTGATTCCTTGAGAAACACTCAGGGCTACTACCTAAAGTTGGAAGTAAAGCTGAAGCTCTCTTATGTGCAACATGAGGCTTTGCAGAGGTTTTACACAAGCACAGAAAGTCCTAGTGGGTTTGGCTCAAACAGCCAAATAATCTCTTACAGGGTCTATCCAAGCACTTGCATTTTTCACCTACTCTTATTGCCTGTGTTCTTTGGCATTTGTAGCCCAAGCTGTAAATAAGGTTTGACATTATCTTCCTTCTTTCCACTGTGTAGTGTTTTAGGGAGTTTGTTTTTTGAACAATCCCTCAGTCTCCCCCCATGCTTTTTAAAAGATCCTGAGACAGGAGAGAATGGATGGGGTGGAAGGATCCAGCATCATTTGGGATTGTATCTGACTTTAGCTACTTCATTAATCCAGCATTCTTGTCATTATGACGCACTTTCTCCTGGACACTCTCCTGGAATTGCTGTACTTCTAGCAGGCAGGATTTCACCAAGACCAGCAAAGACACATAGCTCAGGCAGGAGCTCTGATGGCTGATGCTTTCTGCGCTTCTGTAGAAAACGCAAACAAGAAATTCTTTGTTCCTCTGCCTAGATTGGGGAATTAAAATCATTTTTGTGAAGAAAAGTCATTCCACTGTTCAGAAAAAGATGTCCACTTGAAATAAGAAGAAACAAAGATTTTCTGAATTTTGTGTACTCAGGCCTCCCCACAGGAAAAAAAATAATAAAAAAGCTCATATTAATTTCTTAAAATATTTGTTCAATGCCTGTCAGCTCTCCCTACTCAGATTCTTGTTGTGGAACTAGGAGATGCACATTCTGTAAACAGCCTTTGAATGCTTTTAGAACAAATTATTACATTTTCTGTAATAAATCTATTGCTTTTTGGGCAGTGAGGGGTGTATGAGTAAGAAAAACAGCTGCATTTCTGCCCAGTGTCTTTCTTGTTTTCAATGGCCATGAACGCTTGCTGCCAACAACACACTCTGTGGTCCCCTTCCTTAAATGCCTGAAGCAGAGGGTTTCCAGCTGTAGCAGGTGCTTGAAATTTTCACCTACTCCTTCTCAATTTCATGAAGAATTTCAGGAAGAATTCGGGTTGTTAAACACTGGAATGGACTGTCCAGGGAGGTGGTGGAGTCAGCATCCTTGGATATGTTCAAGAAACAGCTGGAGGTGGCATTTAGTGCCATGGTTAGTTGACAAAGCGATTGGTCAAAGGTTGGACTTGATGATCTTAGAGGTCTTTTCCAACCTGGATGATTTTGTGGTTCTCCTTGGAGGCTGCCATATTTTGCTTAGCAGGATTAGCCATGTGAGCCTGCAGACTATCCTTGATCTGCAATTGCTACTGAGGTAAGTGTATAACTGACTGAAGCTACCAGGCTTGCAAGAGATTTATTGATGAGATGAGTAATTCAAGAGCTACAAATAGCTTTTAAAAGCCTGCAAGAAATGAGCTGAGGTCTACAGACTAAAACCTGGTCAAAACTGTGTGATGTCAAGAATGAAATTGTTCATGAACATTTCATTTATAGAGCATTAAGAAGCTTATCTCAGCAGATCCATCAGCAACGTGGCTCATAACCAAATTTCTCTATTCAAATTCTGCACCAGATCAGTGTGAGCAAGCTGTGCGCTGCACCGGTAGCTGTGTGGTCAGCTGGCTGTGACCCGTCAGCTGGCCCACCTCAGGAAATAAGGACCACGCTTTTGTAATGCTTGTTCTTCCCCCACAGCCGTGTAAGAGTGAAGCGTGCTTCTGGCCCTCATCCTAGTTTGGAAACCAATGCTTGTGCAGTGCTTATTTCTGTGGAATTTACAACAGTAAAGAGAATGTTGGGGTTTTTTTTTTTAATACCTTTTTATCTCCACAGATTTACTATTGCTACTGATTTTGTTGGAAAACAAACCTGCAGGATGCAAGATGCAAACCTGGGCAGGCATCATGTAGTTTCGGTGCAATTTACAGTACAATTACCACAGAGTGCAGCTGTCAGTTTTATGTTAGGGAAATCTATGAAATTACTCTCATCTTGAAGGCTTATAACATGTTGAAGGGTGCAATAACTTGAATTTTGTAAGACATCTTGTAACTGAGTGGCTTTAAGTCAGGGTGTGTGGTACCTACACACACACACCCAGCCTTGTTTTTGTGGGGAGATGGGGTAAGAAGACGTGTGCCAGTCCTTCAGGTTTGAGCTTGGTGGTGTTTTGTTTTTCTCTCTTTTTCCAGATGAGCGCTGTCCTCTTTCAATAACTTAATGGTTCTGGGCAATGCAACTTCAACACAGAGCATTATAGATTCATGTGCTGGATCCTACCTTAGCAAACTGCTGATTTGGAGATTGCTCTTCAGAACATTTAGTCTTAACATGTTCAGCTTTCTAACCAGAGAAAAGTATCACATCCACATACATACACAGACACAAACACGCTCACACACTTAAAACTAAAGTGTTTATTGCATGCTAATGTTACCATAATCAGTGCTGGCAAAGGTGACCCTTCTCCATTGTGGTGTAACCAGACAAAAATAGTGTCTTGGAATTCCTTCAGTCTCAGCCAGCTGCTGCCTATTTGAAGGTTCCCCAGTGTGGGAACTGGTATCACTGTGCTGAACACCAATACGTTCACTGTAGCAATGTAAACATGGCCGAAATTCAAAACCCCAGGTGCACAAAGAATTTCAGTATAGAGGACTTTGTGAGAGATTTTTGTTTGAGATTTAATTGACACGCACACCTATTTCTTTCCTTAAATGATCATTACAAGCCTCGGGAAAGGAGTGTTATGAACAAACTTGGATGCTTGGCTTCTGTCCTCACCATTGTTGTTGCTGGCAGACATACCAAAATGATGCAGTGCATTTAAAGAAGGCCAAATATATCCTCACTGGCATGTAGAGGAAGTTTCCACAGAAGTCATACAAAAGAAAACACTGAGCGCAGAGATCCGTTCTGCTGTGGCTGTGCAATGTTCATCCAAATGGCTTACTCGTGAGAAAATAAATAGTGCCTTATAACACCTTTCAGCTAAGAAAACAGGGCAATGGTTGGGTTTAAAAGGATGAGGTATGGGAACGCTCCTTATGGCCAAATGTGGTCTGTGACAGTCCATCAGCACTCGCTGTAGTTGTCATCTTTAGTTTTCTGTGCTTCAGGGTGAGCAATCAGCTATCCTGTAAGCAGAAGACAATAAGCATTTACATGCTGGCAGAGATGGTCAATAAAAGCATGATGCTTTGGAAGTGTAAACTCTATGGATGACAGCAACAGACATCATCAGATCAATAACCTGCCCTAGCCCAGACTCCTGTACTTGTCAGAACGGTAATTGTTGTGAGGCTATAATGGAGCCCTGAACTGTGCAGTGCAGGTACAACAGCACAGAAGATGGCCAGATATCCACCAGGCTATTTTAATGGTTTTCAAAATGAAAAGTACCCAGCTCCTAAAAAGCACATACTGACACCAAAACCCAGACTGCCAGTGACGTAGTAAACATGTACTGCAGTGTAGGAAACAGGGATTTATGGATGATTTAGCATTCTTCTGAGAGCAACTCTTGTGCAAGAAGCAATGACAAATTTGAATGAAAAAGCATCCTGAAATCCATCAAATAACCTTATGGGACTTCAGACTGTAGCAGATTTTAAACTTTCTTGGCTTCTTCTGGAACTCACCTCAGATTCTTGTCTTTCTGGGAGGGTTTCTGTTCCATTGTGATCCTGTATATCTTGTGGGGCCTCAGCTTCTAGCTCTACATCAGCCTGCATGCTGGGCTTTTCATTCTCCCACTTTGCAAAGCCTTTGTTCTTCCCAGCTTTTCCGTGGAATTTGGACTTCATTTTGGGGAAAGTATGGGAACCTGAATCATTCCAGCCTGGCTCATGCCAGAGTGGTTCTGTCTGCGTTGCTTGGCTGGTGGTCACCCGCTGCAGCCGCACGGAAATTTTCCGTGAAGAGCCAGTGACAAGGGTGATAGCTCTGCCATCAAGGTCCTGGTGTTCTGCAGCAACACTGGGAAATTCAAATACTTCATCTTGGACTGAAAGAGAGGGTGGAATTGTTTTGTTTAAGTATTCTGCTTCAAGGTCTTTACAAAACATAACAAGCTTGGGGGAGGGTGGGGAGGTAACCCCTTCTATGAAGCAGTGCTATAATTATCAATATCCCTATGCTGCTTGGAAACTGTTTCTGACACTGTGTGCACAGATTTTATTGTCTCACTATCTGCATACTCAGAGGGTAAGGCAGTGCTAGAATTGTGCTCTCTGTCTCCTTGCTCCTAAGTGACAAAAAAGGAGAAGTACAATTTAATTTCTTTTCAGCTGGGGTAGGGGTGCCGGTAAGGAGGACAGTGAGCCTTAGACAGGACACTAAGGCCAACACTGGAGAAAAGGATGTTGTAATCTGAGGACTGAACACAAGCCATAGTGCAGTAAAAAGGAAAAGGGCTGCTGCCTGTGTTGATACAAAGAAAAAATTAAAAATGGCAGCAAGGACACCGGCCAATAGAGAGGATTCCAGAAATGGTTTAAAACAGGAGGAAAACTGCCCTCACCTGGAGGCAGAGATGGACTGCTAGGCAGAGACCCATGGTTGCTGCCTACTGAAGTTCCTCTGGAAAATTTTCTGCATGCCAGCACAAGCAGGTCTCTGCATTGCTTGTGACAGTTGGCACCACAATCTGTAAAGAAAGAAATTGTCAAGTCATCAAATGGAAAGCCACAACTATCTGGTAATCCCTCAGGGCTATTTGCAGGCAGATACCAAGAAAGGACTTTGAAGGAACAAAAAGATTGACAGAAGGTATGAAGGGCCTTACAGAAATGGATCATTTTGAGTGAAGGACACTACAAAAAATTGGATCATTTCCATGACAGCCATTCATAGAAACAATGGCAGCAGAAGACAAGAGGGAAGATGATATTTTAATTATAAAATAGTGTCAAGGAAGAGATGTGGAATGATATGACCCTGTGTATGCCATACGTAATACTTCTGCTCTACTGCATGAGTCCCTCCAAGAGGAGTAGTTATTTATTTGGCTGGCTTTCATTTGACCCAGCAGGGCCCATTATAGTAAACAGGGTTCCTTAGATGATTCCAGAGCATTCATACCCTGAGTATCAGGAAGGATTGCTGGAGGTCAGTGTAGACTACTGTAGGTTAAAAAGAGTCTAAGTAGCTCAATAAGCAACATTAGCACACAAATGAGCTCTGTGGAAGTGTGTCATCCACCCAGGCAAGATTTTTGAGTACCTGCACTCCAATTCTCTGCTGCGATTTAAATCACTGTGGATACATCATCACTAGGTACATTTATCAGGAGTGCGGCTGGAGTATGGATCTTATTTGCAAGAAAGGGCTGAAGGGTGGAGGATGTGCCCCAAACACAAGTTCTCTCTCTCCTCTGTATCCTTTTCCATTGTTTAAAAATTCCCATATCCCTTGTTTCTCTGTTGCTGCTCCATAGCCCAACATTTTGTTCTAGGTGAGCATTGTCAAGGTGCTGCATTTATGACTCTGCTGTAAGAAGCACTCAGGGCAGCAGCGCTGCTGTGATGGGTGAGAGTTCTGCTCTCTGCTGACGCTTTGTTCATATGACTAATACAGCAGGACGTGCTCTGGTTTTCCCTGCCTCAAAGGTAACATGCCCCCTCAGATACACTAAAGATCTGTCTTGAAGTGCAGGACTCCTATCACTTGCAGACCATGCAGTCTAGCTTCTATCTCATTACCAACAGTGCTGGGGTAAGCTGCAGGCCTGAAAGGAGGAACTCCCTCCCTTCCTCCTTCCCCCTGCTGTGTTGGAGGTTCAGAGGATAACAGCTCTGTGCTCAAAGGCAGAGCTCATCCCTAATGGTGTCACACTGCAGTGATGCTGGAGCACAGAGCAGCTGGTAGCTGCTGCAACAAAAGGCAGGCACCCTCACACTTGTTGACCACTGCAGGATGCTCACTGAGTGAGCAGCTCTGCTCTCTTACTTTCATGCTTCATTGCCTGTAACTTTGACTTTACAGAACCAGTTTTGCTCAGTCTCCACTGGGCCACTCTTACAGGCAGTGATGCAGGACAGAAGCTTGACTTTCAGATCTCAGATTGAGTTTACAGGTTGGTGTGGCCAAACTTTACCTTCCTGTCCTCATCCTACCAGTAAAACTTTAGACTGCAGCCAGCCCTTTCAAAGCTTCTAAGATGACAGCAATCAGGAATATCTGAATTACATATGTTGATATAGCCATGGACATTTACCCCATCCGACTCTGAGGAAGAGAGGTTTGTGGCTGCAGAGAGACAGGAGTATGGTGTATCCTAAAAAAATTACTGTGAATTCTTTATCCTTCTCCTTGGAGTCTGTGTAAGACTAAAGGAAAAGAGTACAAATGTGAATGTTCTCCTGTGAACTGGAGAACATTCTACATAGCTACAGCTATGAAAATCCACAGTGCCCTTCAGCCAAAGTTGTGCTGCTTGAGAAATAAATAGGTCCAGGATCTTAAAGCCAATGAGGACCACTAAAATGCCTTTTTTTGGTCTGACCTGCTTAATATGGTGTAAGTACTGCACAAGAAATTAAGTATTTTATGAAGGCAAAGGAGAGGGATGTAAGAGCTCCAGGATTTTTTATAAGTTGAATGCCTGAAGAAGATCTTGCTAAGAGATCTGCTGAGCAGTCTAGGAATTAAATATTTCTCTATTTCTAGCTCAGCCACTATTAAATTGCAAGTAGGCTTCACTACAGGCACATGGATGTACATGACAAACTGTTGCCAGCAGACTTTTTCCTGGCCCGAATCTCAGGGGGATATATTTCAGGATGTCTCAGTGTTAGGATAAGAACACTTGGTTTTCCAATTTACAAGGTCTTTACTGATAGAAAGTGACAGCTCATGGAGTCAGGGGCTGCTTTGGATCTTTATCTCACAGAATCTGTGCATTCCTGCTGGGTGGCATTTTCTCTAATGCAGTGAAACTTCATTGCGTACCAGCAGTCGCTGCTCATGGACAATAACAAGTGTAGATGCAAGAGGTGTTTGAACAAATGCCATTTTAGTTAAAGCTATGGTTGACTGATTTGCACTAAAACCCACCACCCATAGCTTGAAAAAAATTCTTACAATATTTATTTACCTTTGCATTTGTAGCCTTGTTTGATTATACCCCAGAGCTGCAAAGAAAGACAAAAGAACGTCAAGGAACCAGAAAAGAAAGCTGGAAGGAAAACAAGGTCACAATGAGGAAGTACCAGTGGCTACAAAAGCACAAACAGGATACAACTGCTCTTAACACCCTTCCTGTCAGGCAGACCTCCCCCTCTAATTGTGATAAGGCTTGTGTGGCTTCTCCCTTACTTCTGCTACTTACTCGTAGTAATGGGACAATCAAAGAAGG
Organism: Aegithalos caudatus; assembly: GCA_013389925.1. Taxonomy (NCBI): domain Eukaryota; kingdom Metazoa; phylum Chordata; class Aves; order Passeriformes; family Aegithalidae; genus Aegithalos; species Aegithalos caudatus. The sequence continues at coordinate 124,503 of WEIU01006526.1, read as the reverse complement.
AGAGATGACATTTGCTTCCAGGAATGGGTTAAAATGTGCTATCATATCAAGCTTAGTGAAAACAGCAGAGCACATTCTGCCTCTAGGCTCCCTTAATGTTATCTGCAGGAGAATTTCCTGTGTACATCCATTCTCCAGATACATCGCTGACCCACAACATTCAAATACAGCAGAAGAAAACACCACTGGGAATAAAAGCTAGATTCTTGGTTCCATACTTTTTCCCAGCACATCTAGCTGTATCAATCTGATTTGTGCATCTGCCTTTTCCAACTTGAAAAAACCCCATAAAGCAGATAATGAAACAGGCAGAAAAGCCACTAAATTCCATCTTTTCCTTCTCTCAGAAGCTGTTATGTCGACGTATACTTCCATCTACTAAATGGTAAACATCCAAGGGCCAATGTGTGTGGTCCTACTTTTGGGTAGCTTTCACTGCCACATAAGCAGGACTGCTTGGAAACAGGGATACTCCCTAGCAAATTGTCTTCTATGTACTCAGAAGCACTGTATCTACAACCATGGCATTATAAAAACAAGCATTCCCACTCTTGAGAGGCAGTGAAAGGAAGGGGCAGTTTTTCTAACTCTAGCATGAAAGGAAAAAATGGAGACCTTGGTGTTTATTTTTCCTGAACTCATTCACCAGGGAGTGTGAGCACACTGAAAACTGAAACACAGGCAGCTGAAGCTGTGTGCGGCTCCTCACCAGATTTATCAGTGTCCCTGCATAGAGAGCAGGGGGTGAATATGGTCATTAAAGAAAGGTTAGAAAGGAAGAGATCAAGATCATTCATGATAAAAGAAAAGTGGAAAATAAACAGAATGGAAAGATTCTGGGTGAGAAAAAGAGATGTTCCACATACTGCACAAAAGAAATAGCAAGCAAAATGGGGGTCTGGAGAGAGCAAAAATAGATTAGCCACGGTAGAAGAATGGTGAACAGAAGACAAGAAAGGACAACACTCGAAGCTGGGTCCACAGAAGGCCTGTGGCTTATTCTTTTCTTGCTAATGCCATATATGTGCACAGTGAATGCAGTTGCTGTGCTCAGGCAGAGACAGGGGAGCACTCCAGTCCCTCTTGAGAGAGCAGCAGTGACCTATTTTCCCAGATCACTTTTACAGGATTGCTGTGAGAGACATGGATTGTTACTTATTTCATTTCAGCTCTAATCTTTTCCTACTGAAGATCTTTCTCCTCCCTCCTCACCTTCTTATCTCTGTCCCTTCCTTCCACTCAAAGTTGGCACCACTGTTGTGGTTACACACTGCAGTGAAAGCTTAGCTGAAGTGTCATATCATGAATTCTGACCTAAAGCTTTGCATGTGTCTGACACAGCTTTGCTGCAAAGCTGTCTTGAGCCAGCTCCAAGGTAAGAGGATCTGTGCAAATTCAGATTATAAAGCTTAGCAGGACAGGCAGTCACCTATCCTGCCACGTGGTGCAACTCAAGCTTTGGGACGGAAATGAGACTGGCCACGGGCATATCAACTTTGTGCTTCTTAATGGCATTAGGTCTTAGCTTGACCTTCAAAGTTTGTATCGTTTTAATAACTGTGTGCATTGCACTGTCATGTCAATTCATCTTGCTGCATGGTCAGTGCACATTATTTTGACTGTGAATCAGTGCATCAGTTTGAAATTAGGTTTCCACCCGTGGATGACTAGCACTGAAATGCAGAACAAATATGCAGCAGATTCTGTAGTTGGTTCCTGTCCTATCAGTCCAACTCATCCACAGAACAATGCCAATGACTTCAGTGAGCTGACAGGAAAAATGACCTTATTTCCATTTCCTGTACAACCCCTTACTCGTTTGCATTCCTGCACTGGATGTAATCAGGGAGACAAGAAAAACCTAACAATGGCCAATCAGAAAATTGATGCGGGAGAAAAATATCTGCAGGAGGGGACATTTCAGGGCAGTCCTTGGGCCTTGCTTGGCTGTGGAAGAGTTCCAAACACGCACCGAGTGTCACGAACGCAATGACGTCTGTCCAAGGCAGCCTGGAACAATAGGCTCAGGCCAGAGGCTGTCCCTCCCCATGGATCTGCTGGAGCTGTCAGCTGGAGACCCACCAGCACAGTCCCACGTCAGCGCTGACCATGCCACCTCCAGAGCTTTTGCAGCTCTAGCGGAAATAGGCGGAATTCCTTCTCCCCAGGGCATTAATCAGTGGCAGCAGTTGCGATAGGGGCTTCAAGCATCCAAACAAAAGCGACACGTTGCAAAAGAAGCGAGTGGAAAATGAGAGCATGGACTAGAGCAGGAGCACCAGAGCGGGTCTGAAAGGAGGCACTTTGCAGGTTTTGTGCTTCGCAGTGCTGTTGTTACTTTCAACCATGAAGAAATATTGCTTAGTGGAAAAGATCAGGGAATAAAGTTACTGCTGAGTGCAGAGGCAGATCTGTTCTGGAGAGCAGGGAAACGGTCTGAGTTCACAGCCTGTTATGTGAGCCACACAAACAGAGGACAGGGCCCTCTGCCCTTACTGCTTTAGCTGTCTAAATGTGGACATTTGATGTCAGCCAAGTGTGTCCATTAAAGTTCCATATCATAGTGATTCTTTATTCTTTACTATATTTGGGTTGAAGTGGAACACTTACTTAGAGAACATTTACAAGCAACACAAATGTCCACAAAACCAATCCTTTCCCAGATATGTAGAGAGCACTCTAATAAGTGACATCTGGTAAGTTATGGCTGAGACAAAAAGCAACTTTTAAAAATAACCCAACTAATAAAGTCTAAAAATTCTTATTGTACAGGACTGCTGGAAGCACTTTTAATTTCTTTACCAAATTAGAAGACCTGTTAATTCAATGGAGAGAAAATTAGGGCTGTTTCAGCCATTCAGAGAATTATAAACATATCTATGTTGCCATGTGCAATTTCCTGAAAAAGAACAGCTTTTGCCTCATCTACATCCTCTGGTCCAGACATCTATTTTCCCTTGAGCTTGTTTACATGGGAAATCAAGCCAAATTAAAGAACTTAAGATAAACCAAGTAAGACCATTCATATAGTCTCTAGCATCCTCTAGCTAAAGTAATTTTGTTCCCCCCACAAATTCTTACAAATGAAATTCTTACAAGTGCCAGTTTTCAGAAAACACTAAATCAAAACTGGGTAGCAGAGCTACAACATGAGTAAATGTTTTGTGCTTCTGAACGCCATGAATTATTACTTGGCCAAGAGATTTTAGCAATGTATGGAGCCAGTTCCACCCCATATAAATAAAAGGCTAAAAGTTGTTTTTGAGATATGCTATTATTAAAATCATACTTACAAATCCTGCACAGTGCTCGCAGAAAGTTGGTTTAAGATAGGTCATTTCCTGAAAGTTATGAATAAATCCTGGTCCCATTTTACACTGAAACTGTGATTTAGCTCTCAGAAAGTAAGCCATCATTTCTTCTTTGCTTATAAGACCATCTCTGTAAGGGAAATAAAAAGTAGAGTAGGTCTGTCACTGCTCATGGCACTGAAAAATGTGGGGTTTTCTCATTGCAGAAAGTGTGCAGCACAGAAAGAGCTGCAACAGTCCTGGAGGGAAAAACTGCTTATAGCCTTTGTGATTCTTATCTTTCTTCAAACAGTAACACTGAACTTACAGCACAAACCTTATTATCTCACCTATTGGAGGTATGAGAGCACAGACCAGGCCACTAAATGAAGGAACTTGACTTACTGCTCACACAGAACAAGTGGTTATGCCTCTAGCTGGCCACCAGCCTTCACAGCCAAAGAGATTCTGGACAACAAGAATTCAAGCCCAGCTGGCTAGGAAATTGATGTTATATATATACCTCCTAGAGTATTTGTTACTCCCTCTCTGCTACATGCACTCGTTTCCCCTGTGCTGTACAGAACTCTTTGTTTCATCAGTCTCATGCCTGGCGTGGATAGAGCATCTCCACTGTAGTTTCACAGTACTCTAGGGTTCTGACTCAATCCCAGCAGGAATTTGTCATTAAGTTATTACATAAATGATTTTTAAAGTATCAGGTAAAGCAGAATTCCAACCTGGAACTTAAAGAACTGAGTAGATATAAGACTTTAAATGATAACAAAATTTGGCTTTCAGTAATCTTGTCAGGCACAAGAAACTTGTAAGACACTGTTTCTTCAATACTTGTATTTTCTGAATTTTTAAATTGAGAAAAAAGGGGAAAAAAACCACAAAGAGATCTCCAAGCTTACTGGTCTTTGTCCAGCACACAGAAAGAGTCCAAGAAGGGGAAGTTGGCAGCTATACTTTCAAAGTCTTCCTGAGAGATATAACCATCATGGTCATGATCATAGTTCCTAAAGACAGACTGGGGAGAAAAAAAAGATATTATTGTACTATTATCTAGCCTATCCTGAATCCATACCAGCTGCTTCAATATTTTAATTACACCTAACCTAATGTTCTATCCAGCTAGTCAGATGCTCTGTTGCATCTGAATTATAATTATAATTAGGAAGGTTATATTCCTTGTATTTTTGCTTAGTATTTCAATGTACATATTATTGGACTGTATGGGAAAAATGGCTAATTTTAAAAGAAAACTTGACATCAGCATTTATCTAGTGATCATTCTCCACACCTCTTGACACATAATTATTCTTGCTTTATGCTTTGTCTTTGTTGGAAATGTCATTAAAATTCTGCCCCAGGTGATGACATATTCTCTTTGCTTCATTAGGTATACTTTTATTCATGAAATATATATATATATATAAAGCAAAAACAACAGCAGTTTTCCCATGAGTAATTCAGATGGGTTTGGCTTCATTTCTCTTTTAGGTGGTCCCCACTGATCTGCCCCAGTATTGTTTCAATCTATTTTGTTTACTAATATTTTTACAGCCCAATCATGAGCAATTTGTGTCTAACAACCATTCTCTTGAATCAACCCACCCCAATCCACCACTAAGTAAAAACAGACATGGGATCAAATTTAAAAGGTCACATACAGAGATGGGTGCCCTCCTCAGCTGCTAAGGAGTTACTATATTCTGTCTTCCTGTTGGCAAAGATGTGCAAGGGGTGTTAAAGCTCTATGTGTTGGTGAGGGGAAAAACATGAGTGTCAAAGTCAACACGGCTGAGAGGCTCATACTGAACTACAGACTCCTTCATTAAATTAAAATTTTGCTGATAAAGACATTAAATTAATATATTGAGACCCCTGAAAGGCATCTGTATTGTCCTTGTTTTAACAAGAACCTGATTGTTGGGAAGGATGATGCATACCAGCCATCGCTAATACCTGATGAAACCCATTTCTATTAAATGACTGTAACTGATGACTGGCAGACCTCAAAAAAAAAAAAAAAAATCAGAAAGAAGGAACCAAAACACAAACCCAAGTAGTATTCAACACTTTTTGTAATAAAAACAATGGCTAGAAGCACAGCCCAAAGCAACAAGTAAACAACAGATACTGGAAAAGTGAAAACAGCTGTACAGGATGGTGTGAGGCTTTCTGTAAGCTGTATCCATAAAAGCCCCAAATCATGTTTTAATCCTGTCAAACTCTAGATCGTATGTCCTGAACCAGGCCAAAATTGTGGAATGGGGAACTGCAACTCCCTCAACTATAGGAACCAACATAAACCTAGCACATTCTGGAAAGATTAAGGAATTGTGACATACTTCCTATTTGACAAGCTATCAAAGAGAGGTTTGGATGTGAAGTAATTTTTATCAACACATATGGCACTGACAAAAGCGATTCAGAAACAGCATGTGCATTTCTGGCATCACACAATAGAAGAAAAATTAAACTTTTTTTTTTTTTTTTTTTAAAGGGCATGTACAAAAAGTAAACTACAAGATATATTTGAAGTCTGGGTGAGAGAACTGAAGTTTGTTTAGGTTATCTTAACAACATAACTCCAATTAGTGATCTGTAACACAAAATCAGAATTTAATAATTCCTCCCAGAGTTACTTATTAATTTATAGAAAACAAAAAGAAAGGTTCAGTCTCTCCAAAGCAATCTGGAGGTGTTTAGCTTTGTTTACAATACCAAACACAACACATCACCTTATAAACTGAAGCTAGAAGACCCCAGTTATAATTCTGTGTGACCTTGTGTCAACATTTTTAAAGTGACACTAAGACAATACTACCTTTACCATACATAACATGCTCTGGACAGTAAAATAATAGCCAGTTTAAAACCTGAAATAGAGTTTCCAGAAAAGTTTGTTTGACCTATTCATGTATGAGACCTTGTTTCTGAGTTGCTTTCTTTTCAGCTGTCTGTTACCAGACATGAACTGTGTGGCTAGAGCGGCAAAAACTAAACTTTACCCTCTAAATTTATATTTGCTAGAAAAACCTATTAAACAGCAGCCAGGTTTTGGATGCTTCTGAATGTCTGCTCCTTTTCCACCCAGAAACCTATTTACTAATCCCATTGCTGATTGCAGGAATAAAATAAGTATTTCTGAAGACATCAACAACAGCTCAAATTTGTCGTGGTATGTCTGAAATTCACCTCAAGCATAACAATCTCATAACAAGCTTGAAAATAATTAATTATAGTGATGAAAATATCAAATCTACCATTCTTTTAGACCAGTGTAATGTTCCAGATACTTACATCCACCAGTTTCCGTATGTGCTTATTGATGACTGTAGGGTCAGGTTTAGGTACCACTCCAGATGCCCACTCCAGTGGCACTACTGGCTTGTTGGGGGTGGTTGGGGAGGTAGGCTGCTGAGAGATGGATCAGAACACAAGGATTTTCAAATCTGAATGAAGAAGTTGTATTTCCTGTTAAAAGCAGCTCAAAATGTCAGAGCTACAACCACAAATGACTGGGGACTCATGCTGTAAAAATGTGCTTAGCAAAACATCAGGCAGGGTTTTAAAGGGCTGCTTGTCTTCACTAACAGCTTCAGTCAGGCTCTCTGTGGCACCTCACAGCAGCACTGCCACCACCCAGGGAGCTCAGAAGCAAACCCAAGCAACCTTTCCTCACTGGCATCTCCAGATGGTTCAAAAGCAATGTGACTTGAGGGAAGAGAGAAGGAAGGAGGGTCTGTAGGGTCTGTGAACACAGTGGGCATCAGAAATAGGTAAGCCCAGAAACCTGCTTTTCTCCTCAGTAAAACCTCAGAGGGGATGACTACAAGTCTGCCCCCAACTCCCTTCTGGAGGGAAATGCCCAGAAACAGGCAAGGGACTGCCACAGCCTGAATAAGTTCATGCTCCTTCTCTGTGTGACACCAGCAAGACAGCAGGATGTTGACAGCAGAAGCAGGGGCAGAACTGTGCTCAGCAATCCCACTGGTTTTCAGCTGTGATGTCCCAGGATGCACAGCTTGATTCATTGAGGCAGCTTGAGTAGAAAGGCTCTAATCTTTGACTTGCTCTGCAGATAACACCAGCCAGACTATTTTATTTTAAAGATGTCTTGGTCTTGACAAGACCGTAGCTGATAGCCCACTGGATTGCACAGAGCTCACAGCCTGACTCCCTCCACACAAGTACAGTGCTTTGGGTGGAGCTCTGGAATGCAGCTCAGATTCTTCAAGTAGAAAATACAGGACAAACCTGTCCTATAGGATTAAAAAATAAATAAATATTCAAAATAACCTATAGGATTCAAAAATAACCAGTTAGCATGAAAAACACTGCAGAAATGGTCTTTTCTTGCATCTGCCACTGGACATCTAGCAGGTGAAAGAGTATCAAGCAGAAAAAAGTTCAGTGTGTTTCGGATCAGAAGGGAGAGGGAACACAATCTCAGAAGGCCCCTGCATTATCTGATGAGCAAAGAATCTGGGTCTCATTTGTCTCCCTCTGAACTGGTGTGACTTGAAAGGGAAACAATTAAGACATGTAAAGATGTTACACGTATCATTGTATATAACAATGGCATTGTAGACTTTGACATGCAGATGAGAAATGTTTTCAGGTTCATATGTGTTGGTTGGAAAAGAAAAAAAGGATTGGTTAGTGGATTGCTTTATTAATTTGGCTTTTCCTTTTTCAAGTGTTAGATTTTATCAATGCCTTGATAGGTTTTGACACATACAAATGTGCATAAGTAAGTTTGTAAACTTTTTACATCAACAAAATACATCAACAAAATTAAATTTCCATAAAAAGCACAGTAAACCTGGACATCCATCCCTATCTGCCAAAAGCACTGACTCAAATCATCCATATTAAAAGTGTCAGTGTGGTGCTGGACTACCAAGACCTCACAGGAAGCTTTCAACATCTGCTGGTCTGAGTGCACAGTGGCAGAAAGAGACTGGAACCACTGGAACCTTCCTCTTCCTTCTGGGCTACTCCATTTCAAGCCTCATTCAATTTTTAGGGGTTTTTTTGACAAGTTGTAATGAAATCCTCATGTTACTGACCAGGAGCCGAAGGGAAATATTTGTTCTTTCTATTGCACTCATAGACTCAAAGGAACAACAATGATTTTATTTATGTATTTGAAATGCATCCTATGAGGAAAGGTGCTAACTGGTTATCCAGAGACTACCAAGCTGAATTTATTAAATGTTCCAAAACACTGTATCTGGTCATGCAGTTTGTGATTCAGACTGTATCTGCCATTTCTTTCACCAGCACAAGGACCCTGGTATTATAGACTGAGAAAACATTTTCAGATGTTTGCAAACACCTATATATTTTGGCATTGAAATGAATTCTACTGAAAACCAAAAAAATTACCTAAGTGCATCATCAGTGGCATAATTGTACCAGGCAGACTTGTCCTCTAGATAATAGCTGTATTAATAGGAGCTCCCAATGACAAGGTCACTAATGGGTGTGGAAATGCAGGACACTGTGACAAGGAGGTGCTGTACTACAGCTAGTGGTCATTCCTCAGTGCTTTTTTCGGCTGCTATACTGACTGAAGAGTCTCCTCCTGGTTTTAGCAGAAGGAAAGTCTTGCTCAAGTCCCTGTTGACAGCAGGCTCATATGCTAACAGATGAGCTCCACTTTTGCCTTGAAAATGATTACAGCAGCATGAGGCATTTCCTCCATAGAGCACCTGCATGGGAGGGGCACCCATATAACAATAAATCGTGGAGTAGTTGGAATGACATAACTATGCTGTCACGTTGCCTTTGACATATTTTTCCACAGACAAAAGCCCTACAGATTCTTTCCCCTCAAATAGAGCCTGTGTGCTTTGGCACTCCATCAAAGAGAGGCAAGCTTCAAATAGTCCAGCTTCTGTCGATTCAGCTGCAGCTTTTTACCCATCAGGGTGCAGCAATAGCTCAATGTCACTGGCTATTCATTGATCCTTATGCACAAGTATCCTACAACTGCTGGGCACTGTTAAACTTCACAGCATTGTTTATATTGCTCTTGTCCTGCTTAAAGCTGAGTCTGGAGTTCAAAGCAGCAATGTAATAATTTTCTTCATTTACAGTAGCAATCCATATGCTTCCACAGCATAGGGCTGTAACATTTCAACTTTGCTGGCAGTAATGAGACCATGAAGCACCCAGAATGACTGAAATAAACAGCAACTGTTCTAGTCAAATCATATCCAACAAGGACTGGAGACTCAGTAATGAAATTTCAAATGTTCAAGCTGACCTAGTGTTGACTGTGGAAATATTCATTAGTTTCCTTATCATTGCTCACAATACATAGTTGAGAGCACACATACATAGTCGTCAAACTGCTCTCCAAGAGTGATTAACAATTTTAAACCCCAGAGAATCCTTCTACTTGGAAATTAAAGGGTTCTGATCCTCACTTGCTTTTTAGAATATTTCAAAATTTTAAAAAGCAATGGAAAGCATCATCCCAGGCTCCTGGATCCTGCTCTCACCCTCTGTGAAGCATTTCCAGCCACTCAGTTTCTGCTGCTGTCAGACTTGAGAGGGCTCAGTCTGAGAGCATCACAGGCTGGACACGAAGTTAGTACGAATGTTAACACACTGAAGAAATGCTCAGAGGAAAGTGGAGTCCCCAGCCTTTGGCAGCAGAAGAAAGATTAATACTTGAAGTGAAATTCAACTATCAATTATGAGATTTATCTGTATCCTTTGATTTTCAAAAATAAAGAAAAAGGCATGGATGCAGCATTATCTTTAGTTGCACATAACCAAATAAAATTAATATCTATTCTCATCTGTTTAAACATTGCTTGAGAGCTCAAGATGCAGCCAATTGTACCTAAGCAAAACAATTTTTAAATACTACAGTAATTATTTCAACTGCATTAAACCTATCTTTGCATTAAACCAACTCAGCGTTGTTTTATGTATCTGCACCAGCATCCAGAAAATCAGCTAAGGGTCACTCAATAAATAATTGATATAAACTTATAAAGGATATGTATCTAAAGCAGAACTTTGTTTTCCAGGACTTGCAGAGGTTTTGTTGAATAATAATTAACACTGAAGGCTGGAATGTTCCACTATTTATTTCTCCCAATATGCACTAAAACCTATAAATAGTGTCTGTGTTTTCTACACAAGCATAACACTAAAAAGCTTTATGTGCATATGAATAAGGAAACACATTAACTGTTATTTAAAAATTCAGTCAACTTCATGCAGACAAAACAAGCAATACGTCAAAATGCAGTAAAAGATGACATACAGATTTGGAGTTCCTTGGCTCCAGCACCAACGAGAGCTTGTAGATATCATCCTCAGTGTGGTAGAGGTCCAGGGACAGCTATATGTAAGAAAGAATGGAAAACAGTAATATTTACTAGGCTGGGCTGGATATGACAGGCTTGTAAGCTGAGATATACCTCCCACTGAAGGTAAGCACAACATTTTGCTCCTCTGAGCTCAGGAGACCTGCCAAAGCTGCTGGGACAGAGGATTTCCACAGAGCCAACACAACCCAGGCTGTGAAGCACACGCTGCTGCTCACGTCAGGCACTGCACACGAGGGCTGGCACAACCTGCTCTGGCCCCACGGGTGAGAGGGGCTGCATGCTGACCTCATGCAGAGAGGGACATTGGCTCCAAAGACCATCCCCACACAAACCACTTTCCTCTAGCAGCTCAACGCTCCATGAGAGATCTCAGAACCTGGTGAATGCAAAAACTTCAGGACAGTAGTCATAGAGGGGCTAGGCTGGAAGGATTTCAGATTTTGTTCTGGTCAAATTTTGTTCCTCAGGAAGGGTCAGAGTAGTGCAGCTCTTCTACAGAGATCAGCCTGTGCAGCAAACACCTCCCTGGAAAGCCCTGGGCAGACAGAGGCCGGGGAGAGACAGGCTGGGTTTGCCATTTTCTGCTGTTGATGCAGAAAAATGGATTCAGAGCAGTCCCAGTTTAGCCCAGCTTGGCCTGCTCCTAGTCACCTCCCAGCAAGTAAGGCAAATTGCCTTCCAGCTGTTTCCAGATAAGTGAAAGATTTTTCTATCATGTTCTCATGCTTTTCCCTAGAGTATTTATTGAGAAAAAAGAAGGTACTAAAATATGCTTAAAGTAGGATGAATCTGTTTTTACTTTGGCAGCTGGGGTCTTGCACTGATCAATGTCTGCAGTAAATTCCTCCTGTTTTGGATTGTTGAAGAAGAAATGTGATCAGCACTGTAGCTAATGTTTTACAATGAGAGGAAACAAACATTGCATATTTCCTGTGATCATGTTCCTGCATTAACTGGCTTTGAAGAATTGACATGATTTGAAGTTATCATCCACCTTGCAAATCCCCAGTTAAGCTAAGATTGAGTTAAAAGGATGTTCCTGAGCAGACAGATAGAATTACTATTGACTAAATGGCTGTGACAGAAGGTTATTTTTAGAGAATCTGAAGTGCCAAGTAAGTGGTTAGCAGGACCAGTGACACCTACTGCAGAACCATCTCTAGGAACCACCCTCTTTTAGGCACAATTTTGTGCAATGAATAAGACACAAGCTGTGCTCGTTCCCAACACAGGTTCCCAAAGCAAGCACATGGCTTTAGAGAAGTCTGGAGATTACATTATTAATTTTGTCTAGCTGAAGCATTGCTGACTTTTGCATTTTGTAATTAAGGGCACAGTGAAACGCTGTGCATCCTGCAGGTTCCTTTACCCAGCCAGCATGCTGCTGTCATAGGGCTAGGTCTAAAGGCAAAATTGAACCAGTAAGTGCTGTAATAAATATTGTTCCTGTGGTGAGATGTTCAGTGACTGTATTCTGAGGTTCCTTGGCAGCACAAAATAAGCAGCACTCAGTTGGAGTGCATGATGTTATCAGACTGGGAGTAAGAGCAGAATTGGTAGTTCTAACAGTGTTGTTTGGTTCCTGTGAAAGAGCACACAGTCTTCTCAGCAGGCCAGATGAACCAGGTGTGGATTTGGAAGTGGAAATGCATTAGTATTTATTGGGCAAGCTTGTATCTCTCCCTCCCTGAATTATATGACCTAATCTTAAGCAGTGGATATAACTTCATTAGACACAATGTGTAAGCATGCAGTGGACAAGGTATTATCTAGTTCAGAACTTTCATACATTAGCACAAACATTTCAAGCATGATGACTATGCAGTTATGTAAGCATTCATTTTATGTTTTATTTACAGTTTTGCTCTGACAAATAAAGTATAATAAGAATTTTCCTAGAATAGGCTTTACAGTGAGTGGCAGTTTCTATTCTAATTTGACTATCATTGCTGACATATTTTTTTTCTGGGCAATTTGGAGGGGCATTGTGAAAGGTAGGGGAGTGATCAGAAACGCATGACTTATTTTTTTTTTTTTCTGAGTGGAACTTACTGAACACAAATTAGGGAGGGTGATTTTCAATTTGATTGTTTAGGTAGTTCTTATTCTCTTCACTAGACTGTACAAATGACTGGGACTTTCCAGACATTTGCATATAGTCTCAGAACAGGTTAGATAAACAGATACTGAGACATAAAAATAGCAAGGGAAAAATGGTGGCACCAAATAAGTTTTAACACAGTTCATATAAATACACTGTGGTCTAGCTGAGAAACTGAGATCCACTTCCAATCCACAGAAAGTGGTGAAATACGAATATCCACATTGTGAAAAAACCAAAACGGTGTGGAAATACTGCAGAGCAGGTAGCATCATCTCTTCAGCATCCTTACCAAATACGTTTTCTAATGGCAAAACTGTCATTAAAGCTGTTTTTCCTCTCTGCTGCACTGCCAAGCTTGTGTCCTCTGTCATTACCTTTTAGCTCCACATTTTGGATTCTGACGAATTGTACAGAGGTTCGGTGAAGGTGGATCAAGTGTGGCCAACAAGTCAGGAAAAGAGGAGTAATCACAGACTAAGAGCAACCATGCACTAAGAAGTGAGTCCATCTTCATGTAACATACTCTGGCTCCCTGGCAGCTGAACTCTAACACATTCACAACTCAGACTCATTTACACAACAACACCACAAGGCAGGACTTGCATCCCCCTCAGCTTTCACAGTCTCCTGTGCCAGTAAACCTGGCATGAGTCCCTGCTGTCCACACAGCAAACCTCTCCCTTGTCTGGGGCATGCTGACTTCCATGCAAAATGCTGGCTTCTTTCAGCTGCTTGTTCGAAGCTCAAATTCTGTGAGCTAGAAGCTGACTTTTTATGCTTAAAAAAGATGGGGTGGGGTGGAGGAGTGTGGGAATGGGGGGAAAGCAGACTTCTAAGTTTCTGTGCAGACATTTAAGGTATGAGAAGACCAACTTTCCAAACTGTTGACCATTCAGCAGCTACCACTGAAACCAAGAGTCCTCTTGATCCCCATGAACCCTTCTGGTCCATATGCAAAAAACATCTTTATAATGCCTGTAAGCCCCTTCAGCAATTGGCCTGAAGTTTACTACCCACCTCTCACCCAAGCATTTAACCCAAGTTCTCACTTCATAGTCCTTATCAAAGTCTCCCAAACATCACCATTTCCAAGCCACTTGAAAGGTATCATCTCCCTTAGAGCAAATAGGACTCTACCACCAAGGAAGAGAAAAACCAGGCCATATTCCCACATGCCCATGAAATGCCATGTTATCTTTCTGTGCAGGTTGTTGGACTAGCAAACCAGTACCCGGTGATTTACTTGTCAAACAACACAGGCCAGGCACTTGCTAAGTGTGGTGTAAAAGGCAACACTGCACTGGAGGGAGGCCAGGCAAGAGATTTACACATTGCTTATCAGGACAAGAGACTGACTAAAAGCTTGCCCAGATAGGAGCTGCTCAATGGGAAAACAGCAGAAGGGAAGAAACAGTTGGGTCAGCCAATTCACACACAACTGGAAAGCATTCTACACATTTACAAGATTTGAAAGGGAGTTTCTCTAAATAAGGTAAAGATGGAAAAATTTGTTTACAGTTGACATTAGAGAGATAAGACCCAGCAATAAAAGGAATAGTTAATTCTTCATGCTCTGGAAACTGAAGATGACATAGGCAGCAGGGGAGGCTAAATCTGCTAAAAGACCATTTGCACATAACAAGGTCAACTGCTTTTAGTTGTCAGTTCTTGTCAGCTTTGGGTTGCAACCCTTTTCTTTTCCTCTTTCTCTGAACCCAGGCATTACTTTAAAACTTTATTTTCAACAAAAAGATAGACAGAAACATTTAATCTACAATATAAGTCCATTATTACTATTTAAGAGACTAGCAGGGAAAAAAAATGTATTGTATCCATATACACAGATAAAGACAAAATCTATATATAGGAAGAAAAATAAGACTATTCATATTATGGTATGTATCTAAATTCTGGTCCAGGAACTTTTCATAGAAATTGTTGGTTTTTCCCTTTCCAGAAGTCACCATTTTAAATCAATACTCCCACACTGACGTACTTGATCCACGACTGCACTTCTGGTGACCGATTTCTGAAGACAGAATTACCCTGGAAAGGTTTTAGGTTTACCTACACCTGTCTACCTTATTTATAATCCTTGATCAGGTTTGGAATCAACATTGCAGAACGCAACTTGATTTTTTACAGTCAGATTGGCTCAACCGTAACAAAGTCAGCAGAGTTATATTGTGAACAAATGCATAAGAGTATCATAAGTAAGAAAGTATCCATCATGTACTCAATTACTTCTGCCAGTGAATGGAGTACACTGAAAGAAATACAAAAATACAATGAAATCCCAGTCATTTTGCTGAAAACACAGAAAATGAGGAAAATATTTTAAAAAAATGAAAAAGAGATACGCTATGTGGGTTCAGGCTGATACAATGATGAATATATGAAAATCTGCAAGGTCCTAAAAAAATCTTTAGCTTTCTGCTCCTTTTGGAAAACAGGCTGTCACCAAGAAGAGAAAACAGCTAATGAAAGTGGTAACAGCAGTTCAGCTTCCATCTCTCACTTCACATTGTCTAATTTCTACCCTTTTGGACTCACTTTTTTTTTTTGTTCAGTTGCCTAAAGCCTGAGGTTCCACTTCCCCCTATTCAAAGCCAAGCTCGTAAGAAATGACCAGGAAGGGAAAGAGTGTCATAAGAAAGCAGATCTCAGTCCCTATAAAAACAAAACAAGATAATAAATATCTACCTTTATAGTTCAAAATTTAAGGTAAAGAGCTGTTGCAGGGGTCAACATCTGGTGCCTGCTCTTTCCTGTCCCACTACTCAGAATAAAGACTTTTTCCCAGGTTGTTCCACACAAGGCACAACTGAAGGTGGTTTTCCAATTTCTCCAAACTTTCTCAGAACTCATTACAATGAGGCCATAGGTATATCCACACCAGCTTGGTTTCTCCAAGCTCAAGCTCATATTTGTCAGCTTCCTTAGTGTAAAGCTCTGTACCTGATGAGTCCCAGTATAAATCCATCACATTTTTATTTACTGGATAGGAAGGGTATGGTGTCACATGGAAAGCACAGGAGAGCAAAACCTGAATGATGCTCAAACTGGAATCTCTCTTGTGTGTTGATGCCAGCATGTCAACCAGTTGTTCCAGAACCTCCATTCTAAATAGTCAGAGCAGAGTTTTTACTTCTCCTATCATAAATTCATCCCTCCTTCTGTCACTCTCAAAAGAGGTAATTTATAACAATCCTGTTGCTGCTTCCAGCCCTCATATACGTGTAGTAAAACTCTTCGACTTAACACCCCATGTGAACTTGTTTCTGTATTGTACTTTCTCCCTTTTCCTTTTCAAAATTGACATAACAATATGCACCTAACTTTATAGATATGAGTATTTCTACTGACACTCAACATTTGAACCAAAGCAGTGAATTAAAACATGTTCAATACTTACAGTTAGCAGGTTAATTAAATCCAAATTAGGCTCTAAATGATGAGAAGCAGTTTGCAGAGAAACCAGTTCACTCAAGGTGATGGAAAGCTGCTGCATTTTCACTATGTTAACTTTGTTGTCATCTATCCAATCAGGAAAAATTACATGGACAGCAATCAAGTCTTTCAAATGGACTCCTAAAATAGGAATTTTGAAGCCAACACAGTCAGCAAAAGCCTTGCGGTAGTTGCAGTAGTTTCCATTGGAAGAGACCAGCTCTGTCATTTCGTTCCAGTCCTACAAATAGCCAGAGAAGCAAGTCCCTGTGAAAGCATTCATTGCATTTCCTTCATCTGTTTTAAATGAGCACAACTCTTGTCAGGGTGTCCACAGTGTAAATTTCCTCTCTGGCACAGGCAATCAACCAGAGGATCTCTGTGAGCTTATCCTGCTCCATGAGAGGAATGCAACCAAGTGCCTTTCAGGATGCTCTGACATGATCCAAATATTGTGCTGGTGAGACACCTGCACTGCAGAACCCATCAGACCTCAGAGAGGTGATGTTCACCTCAATATTCTGGGGTCCATCATACCTTTGTGACTTCCGAGGACAGATGAGAATGAGTCTCTTTCAGGCGAGAAATAGAGCTGTGGCTTAGACCTCCCACAACTGCCATCAGTGTGTTGAAGTTCTGGAGGTGAAGGAGCTTCTGCAGGAGAGATTAATCATGCATAATTAAAAATTAACAAAACACAAGCAGCAGCTACTCAATGTCACACACAGCAAGTAGACAACCATCTTGGCTAAAGCAGAAATCACTAAACCAGGGCACCTAAAAGAACAGTTCAGCATTTGATTTTTTAAATTAGCTTAGCTCCAAAAGAAACACACAATAGTGACAGTTGCCACCTGGAATACAACAAAGAAAAATTATTATAAAATTATGCCTGCTAGTTAAAAAAAACAGGCACGCCACTCCTGAACAAATAACCTTCAGTGATGTTGAACAGGCTATTAACTGAGGAAATAACACAAAGAGCATCAGCTAGTTTGTTTACTGTAATCTCCATTTATATTCCTGCTTTGTACTGGAGGAATAAGACTCATCTGAAAGACATACCTGTGCAACATTGATAAACTTTGTGATTACTTCTGCTCTTTGCTGGGGTGTTGGTTTGCTGAGGACCATGAGCTGGACCCATTTAGAGATACCATTAAATAAAGCAATAGATCTCTCCAAAGTAGGATTGTTCTCCAAGCAGCCATGGATCACATAGCTTTGGTAGTCTGTGAACTAGCAGAGAAAACACACTTTCAGTAAGAGAGTGGACAAACTGGAGAATCAAATTGAAACTTCAATGCTTTTCATTTTAAAGCCCCTCTTGTTTAGAAAGTGACCGTGACTCAGGGTCAGCAGATGCTGCTGCACAACAGCTCTTCCTTAACATATTTTTTGTTGTTGTTTTGGTGTGGCTTTTCCTTAAATGTCAACCTACAGCTTGTTTGTGTGTCAGGAAAGACAGAAGCCTGCAAGATGAGTGTGATTGCTACTTCCATCTTTCCCATAATTTACTCAACACCTTTTGTGCTGTGGAGTTACATTTGACAGCTTCAAGCCATGGTACTCTATAGGATTCTAAAAATTAAATTTCCCTAAATGTTTGAAAAACGTTTCCAGCTGTCCCTTAAAGGGAGGTTTTCAGTAACTTATGACATAATTTTAGTTTGTGTAGGGAGTTGCTAGCAATAACAGACAAGATGGGTTTAGCTGATGAAACCAGCCTGCTAGAACAGCATATGAGGGCATATGCTCTAACACAACAGATGCTTGTCTCCTAGCTGCAGATAAACAGTATTCCAGTGTTCAGATTTTTTGTTGTTGTTTTTGTTATAGTTAACTCTGCCTTTCCTTCTCCTCCATCTTTTTAAACAGGTAAAGCCAGAGTTCAGACGAATCATATTCTACAATTACATAACTTTGAGAGAACAAGTAGTAGAAGATTAATTAACTCTCAATGGCTGCAGAGAATCATCTGTGATAGCAAAATTTAAGCTGAAGAATTAACAAAAAAGCTAGAAACAGCAAGGGAAAAAAAATAATTTCAGGTCTGAGTTTTCTTCCTGGAATTCCCAAAGGAATTCAAATGCATTTTAAATCTAATTAGAAATCCATGCCTTTTTTCTTTCCTTTCCTCCTTCTTTGAGGGTTACCATTGCACAGATCACAGTAGGGTGTTTTCCTATGATTTGAAGTCTAGAGTAATTAACCTTTGAACATTATTAAGTGACATCAAAAGTGATTCTATTTAGACTGGTCTCAGCTCCTCATTGATCTCTTTTTCCTTCCTCCCTTGAAAGAAACAAAAAAACTCATACATTTTTCTTAGTTTGGGAGTTTGATTTCTCTCATGGGCCTAAACACTTTAAAAAAATCTCATTTGTCATTGAAAACTTATTGCTTCCACTTGCCACCTGATACAGTAACATCACATGACTCTTGTGTGGATATTTGCCAGCAGAAATCAGCATTTCTTTTGGCATTTGTCTTACTTATTTGTTTTGTTTTAGCTTCAGCTTCAGTTTTCATCCACTTTTGCCTCTTGTCCTTGTACAATCCTCAGTGAAAAGAAGCAACTGTGCCTGAATTTCCCTCAGTGTCAAAAATCATCAGGCACAAAAAAGTCAAGGAAGTGCATGGCTATGTATATCATATGAGAGATTATAAAGATTCACTACACTGGAATGCTGAGAAAAAAGTCATAGATGTGAAACCATGTGAACACTCTTTAAAGACAGGCTCCTAATTGCAAGTGACAGAGTTGTGGGCTTCTTACAGAAATTCTCCTAAAAGATTTATGCTCCAGAAAAGTGAGATGTTCAGCTAGCTCAATGGGCTCCAGATGGTCAAACAGCAGGCAGGCTTTTCCTTTCTTGGAAATCTTCTTCCTCTGTGTAACTCTTCTCATCCAGTCATAGGAAGGACTGCAACAGAACAGGGATGAGTGTCAGTTCTGTTTGGGTGTATGTCAGTGTAGCCCACAGCTGGAATGAAAAATTGGCCACAGAAGGACCACGAGACTTCTGGTCTGTGACATCCAGCACATGGCAAACACACACTTGCTCAAGAGTGTAACAGGAGATAGGAGCTTTGGATGCACTACTCCAAGTGACAAATAATAGCAGGTTTCTGTCACAAAAAAAGGACAACATATTCTTCCCCACAATACAGGAAGCCATAATTAAAGATGGTTTGGAAATATAAGAACAGTTCACAACAAATTCTGATACAGAATAAAAACATTCTTGGATAAAATCAAGGATTAATCTTCCTTTTTAAGTCCACAGGACTTGAATAACATCAAGGATTAATTTTTCCTCTTCAGTCCCTGAACTAATGGAACAACAGAGACAGCCAAATACTGCACCATAATATATCATATTTGAAAAGAAAATCTATACTATCAGATGAGATGCAAAACATGGCTGGTGATGTTTCAAAGGTAACATTCATTCCAGCTTGTCAAGGAAATAGTAGCTGTAATCATTTTGATGTAATGCTACATATGGGAACACTAAAAATTCTCCAGTTAAATAACAGAAAACATTGCAGAAAACTAACAGGTTACTGATGAGAGGACAAAAAATATTCCCTGAGAAGATCTAAGATTTACACATCATGCCAGTCACTACACTGCTTGTTTTTTTTGTATGAAAACTTGTAGAAAAACATAATACTAATAATTTAATTGGCACTAGGTTTGTCAGAAAATAATATTGTTTCCTGTTTATATTAAAAATTTACATACAGATAGGAATCTTCTCTTTACTGTGTAACTATAACTTCGAATTATTAGTACCTTCAAATTTAAAGACAACTTTGCAAGTGCTTTTTTTGCTCTCTCAAAATGGGCCTTAATATTTTTATACTTCATACAGAACCAGAATTCTGCTGTTCTAGACACAAAGGTGTCCTTGACATGACATCCTTACATGCTGGAGATATCAATAAGATGGATGTGATCCTCATATCCAAGCTGGCTGGCTACTTCTTGAAACTCTTCAGTCAAACGAATCAACCCAAGATCCAAGTTAAACTCTGCAGGAAATTCCAAAATCCAGTATCTGAAATCCACAGACAGCAGTTAAGAGATGCCCAGAGACTCAGGTATAACATTCAGTGTCTCCATATATTTTACAGACATTTATTAGTAGGAGTTTTTCAAATCCATTGATCTTTAGACAGAGAGAGCAAACTCAGCCTGTTTCTTCTGTAATTATTTGTGACACTGAAGTGGCAAAAGCCACTTTATCTTTTTTTTTTTTTTTTTTTTTTTTTTTTTTTTTTTTTTTTTTAAATTTATTTTCTTAAATCACAAAAGCACAACAAAACAGCATTCTCTTGAAATGCAAAAGTAGAGTGACACACACAGAAGGCAGATACTGTGTCCTGACCCAAGCTGCAAGGACACACAGATGACACTTGCACTTAGTCCCTGTCCAAGTGAGACAACTTTGTCTGCCCAGAAAAGACTTTTCCATGAAAATGCAAATGTGCATTTGAGTGGCAGCTCTGCCACAATAACCATGTAAAGCAGATGTCAGCCACATGAGCTTACATGTAAACCATGTGAGCCCCCTCCTCTGTGTAAGGGGCAGTGGAAAGGCTTTATCAGCCCAGACTTCAGTAACCCCCTCACCTTTCTGCTCAGTGATATAACTTCATCCAGAGGGAGAAGGAAAAACATTTGTTTGAGTGAAGAAAGTTATATCATGATTACTTAAAAATTCATGCTTTCTCTTTTACAGGGAAATGTTCCTACATAAGAGCAGCCAACACATGAAAGCTTTCCCATGGAAACAAGGCCAGAGCAGCTGGTGCAAGGCTTGGAATACACCCAGCATGTAACAACTTCAGCATCACTAACACACTCCTGTCACCATAAATTATGCAGGGATTGCATGAACTGAAGTCTACAGCACAGAGACAATTTTCTTCTCCCACACTAAGTTACACCTGTAAGCAAAATGTGTCTGTCTCTCATCTGTTCGGCACTGAACTTGTTGTCCTCTGAAAGGCTGATAAATCATAATACTTGTGAGCCAGATAAATCATAACACAAGTTTCCCATCAACAATTTAGCTTGATGCAGTTAAGTATCTTAAAAGCTGGATGGCTCAGCTTAATTGTTTTAAACACAAAGAAATCCACTCTCCACTGTAGAATGGAGACCAAGTAAAAAAAAAACCAAACAAACCAAATCACATTGCTAGTATTAACAGAACCATAAAACTGAAATGCTAGGGGACCAGAAATGCATTTACCTCATGAAGTAGCAGATTTTCAATCTGAATTCACTGCTGTTTTCTCCATCAGCATCTCTGTAAGTGTGGCAGCTAAAGAAAGCTTCGTGTGCCTTGATTAAGCAATGTTGTTTTTATTCACTGGAGGCTGATACTAGACCAGCTGAACTTTAAAAAGTATCAAACTTTTCTTCTAGAGATAACCACATTACACCTCCTATATTTCATTCACTTTCACAACATCATAGGGAGCAGAGACTTTTTCTTGACTGCCCATTTTTTTTTTCCTGTATCAAAAATGCCTCTATTGTACAATTCTGAATATTCTGCTGAAAGGCTTCTTGCCAGCTCTGGCTAACCAAATATGATAATAGATACAGTTACTGAATAAAGAGGTATAAATGACATATAGGTGTTTAGATGACACTGAAAATTCATAGTAGTCAAAGGTCAACCTGCTCTGATACACTTGAAGAATTCCTTGCCTCGTATTTGCAGTTATTCAAGGGAGATGCAAAGTTAATATTCTTGTACCTATGGAGAAATCCCAGAAAGTCTTTGTACGTGAGCATAAAACCCTCAAAAGTATGTGAGTATAAAGAATCTCATAAACTTTCCCCTTCTATATTAAAGAAAAATTCACCTCTAAACCTTATTTGTCACAAATTAATTGTCACATTTTTACAAGCAGTCAGGAAAACAATCTGGTTTTGACACTGTAATGGCAATTTGCTGCACTTTGTGAAAGGATATGTGGACAGAAGCTTGCCAGCCAGCTCTGTCGAAGGCAGGTACCATCGATGCATTAAAAGAAAGGTTCTTGGCAAGTGGCTGGAGCATGGATTTCCTTTGTCATCTGCAAAAGAGAAACAATGAGTTAACCCCATCATAAAAGAGGGGAGCTTTTATTCTTCAAGCAGAGACAGACAGAAAGGATCAAAAGTGGAAATGTTGGCTCGTTATCTAACAAAAAGGTAGGAAAGAACACCAGAGCACAAAAATGGCCCTTGAACAGTAACTTGCTAGAATGCAGTGACAATTATTTAAACACAGGAAAAAACCTAAACCAATGCAGATAACAGGCCACTGCTAAAAAATAGGGCATGGGCAGCACTGTGCTAAACTTTATATAAAGATAGTGCCAGTAATCTAGGAGAAAAATCCAAAATTAGTCCATCAAGAGGATGGGAAGATGATTTATGTACAACTACTTCCAATATTTATTTTATGGCAGCTTTATGGCTTAAGTTAGCAGTCAAAAAATCAGAACTGCTTCAAGGAACTCAGTATTAAAGCAGTTCCTCACATCTGTGCCCAAGGTCACATCTCCAGCTGTCTAACAGAAACCCCTGTGTCTTTGCAGTGTAGCCACTGAAACTACACAGAGCTGTTCCCTGGCAGACTGGCTGACCATCAGTCTTCCCCACCATCTGCAATGTTAGATTATTCTCTGTCTGTCACTTTTTTAGAAGACAGTAGATGATCTGATGTATGAAACAGGAGGACACATGGACTATGCTTGTCGAGAGAGTGTGTATACAAGAAGAGACACTATTCCCAACACATAACAAATGCATGGGCTCTGCTAATACTTTAATTAAGTTCTAGACCAACATGTTTGATGGTGGCATACAGAAATGGATGTATGGGATTCACTGCAGCTGGTAGCAAGATCTGTCCATCCTTCAGTTATTCAGTCTCTCTCACCTTTAGATACTTGTTTCTCTCCACATGACAAAAAAAAATTCCAATCAAAATCAGTCCTGCATCTCCAGGGAATCTAAATGTAGCTTTGTGAATCAAAGGCCCTTTGAAAACACTTAAGCCCGTTCATGAACTCATTTGACTGCAATGTGATATATGTAATGATTAATGTTGTTATGGATCAAGGTCTTTTTCAGCACTTCTTTCCCTCAGACCTGGTACATCCCATTTTAATAAGAGTAAAAGGATTACATGAGCCTTAGGTCATATTCTTGTCAATTATTGCATGATGATTTGGAAAACCTTTTAAAAAAAGACTGGTCAAAACCACAGCTGTGTAACCACTCAAGACAAAGATCAATGCCAGAAATAACTTCTTAAATAATCCTTCTAAACATTTCTCTTGGTAAAGGCCAGCATTTTAAAAACCACCATACCCACAATTGTGCATTATTTGTATTAAGAAAATTTAATACAGTATGCATGTGATTAAAATTCTGGCTTGCATGATTCTGGGCCAAATTGAAACACGGAAAATTTTACAGAACAAAAATATTCTTCGCCAAGAGAAAGACTGGCTAAACCAGAGAACAGCAGGATTTATATTAAAAGATTAATTTCAATAACAACAAAATAAAACATTGAAAGAGCATACCAAACATTTCAATACAAGTGTTCAAAAGCTCATCTAATGTTGCAGCCTTTCCAAGAGTGTTTGACCCCATTGTCTTTTAATCGTTGTCAAAAAATAAGAGACATTTTCACCAAGTAGAAGGATGCTTCTTCAAATGCCCAGCTTTTTCACTTTATTTTGTTGGTTGCATTCTTAGCTGGACTTCAATGAAAATCTGAAGAAAGTAAAAGAAATCATAATTATATGACTATATGGAAGAATTATCAGGATGCAATGCTTACAGTTCAACTCATCTTTTCTATAAACTGCTTTTTTCCCCACATGACACAGAGCATGTGAAAGATTGCCATAAGCTTTCCCTACATTCCAGCTTGTGTTTCTAAGCATTGTCCACTTGTTTGTCCACTAGCACAAAATAAATCCATAGCTAGGGTAATAAAACAGAAACCAGATGGTAAATGAGGGCCTGCATGTACAATGACGCACATTTTGTTCAAGTCTTTCTATTTACACTTGATAAGTCCCTTTTTGTTAATAACCCTGCTTTCATATTTTTAAGCATAATCATTTTTTCCCCTAAGGTTACTGGCTCATGATAATGCTAATGGTCTTAATTGGCACAGACCACATAAAGTGTTTAATGAAGTTCATAGCAAACATTAAACTGGGAGGCAATTTTTTCAGAGGGCCTTAAGATCAGCTTTTTAAAATAAAATAAATCTTCTCACAGTAGCTGGGTTGTCACAGAGAGCTGAATGCATACAGAAGCTTCTAAATTTTATTATACAACTACTATGCATTTAAATATCAAATATCCATTTACCTGAAGATGCACAGAATACTCTGTTACAAGTTTTCAGAAGTAATTTTACAGGTTATATTTAAAGAACAAATCAATATTTTATTATCTATCTGTGACTAAGGCCCCACTACTGCCTGATCACACCAAGTGTTTGAAACATGACAAACAAGTACATCCGGCAACTTACCTAGGAGAAAAAAAAAAAGGCAAAAAAAAAGCCAAGAGTAGAACTAAAATAGTCCTTGAACTGAAACAACACAGGAATTTGGAAAATTCATTTGCAGAAGTTATTGCCCATAACATCAACTTTTTAAAGCTGGCCATGCAAAGCACTGATGAACTATATACCTGCTTTAATTCACCCACAAATACCAAGTTTTTCAAACCCACCATATCACAGATGTCTCACTGCAAACCCAGTCCTGCTAGGACTGGCATCCTTTTTACAAAACCACCCTGACCCCCTTGCCACTGGCCAGTGTTACAACGAACACGGAGTGACACACTGTGCTGTGTCTCCGTCTGCTCACAGCCCTGCAGATGTCCCTGTGCTCCAGCCACCCAAGGGACACTGAGCACTGGCAGCTCCACTGGCCCTGCTGGTGCTACTTCAGCCAGCCAGCCAGCTCACACCCACAGCACAGGCTGGCGTGCTCCTTCTTCAGCAAAAGGCAGGGCCAACACATCCTGACACAACTCCCAGCTCGAGGAGCAATCCCTTCTCATTCAGGGTAGGTCTGCAGTACTCAGCTGATCATGCACAGACTGGCCTGCAGCTCCATCAGTGAAGTCTCTCAACTTCCCAAACAGACTTGGCATATGTAAGTTGCTCATTGCTGGCCTATGCTAGCTCCTACCTGCATCTCATATCCATTTAGGACACCACTGACTGGTCAGAGGTGCTCTAGCAGCACGGTGGACTGCATCCCAGCACCTGGAGAAGTGTCGTGCACTGGACACTTCTCTATGGTCCTTAGAGTCCTGCACTGAGCCTGTTTGAAGCTTGCAACAGTGTTTTGCTTGGAAGAGTGTGGGTCTGATTTTCTGAGCCTGTGGAGTTTTTCAGCCTGTAGTAGCTGATTTCTTTTCCCTTGAGAGAATCCATTCCAGGTGTCACTCCTGGACAAGAAAATGAAGAGCTTGACTCCAGTTAGAAGAAACATCAGAAGGCTTTATTTACAGTTTTGTGCAGCTCTTTTATAACATGCTGTGCTGAAGAACTATATAATTGGTCAGTAAAGACAAGACTTTTCTTCATTGGTTAAATAATAGAAACAACACCTGTGAGAGGGTTGTATGAGAAAACTAGCGTGTCATGAAGAGATAAAGACTATTTACATTCACCATCCTTGAGGGGAATGGATTCTCTCAAGGGAAAAGAAATCAGCTACTACAGGCTGAAAAACTCTACAGACTCAGAAAAACAGATCCACAGAAGAGAGCTTCAAAGTCCTCTTTTCGGCCAAAGATGCAAGTCCTATGAGGAGCAGCTGAAAGAGCTGGCATTGTTTAGTCTGAAAAGAGGTAGACTGAGGGGAGACCTTACCACTCTCTACACTGCCTGAAAAGTGCTTGTAGCAGTTGAGGATCAGCCTCTTCTCCTGGGAAACAAGCAACAGAATGAGAGGAAATGGTCTCCAGGCAAGGAAAAGTTCTACCAGGGGAGAAATTTAGATTGGATATCAGGGAAAAGTTCTTCACTAGAAGGGTGGCCAGGCTGCCCAGGGAAGTGGTTGAGTCACCACCCCAGGAGGTATGTAAAAGATCATAGATTTGGCATTTAGGGATCTGGTTTGGTGGTGGCCTTGGCAGTGCTTTAGTAATGGTTGGATTTGATGATCTTAAAGTAATCTTTTCCAACCTAAATAATCCTATGATTCTGTAATGGTATTTTTAGTTGTGTTCCTACATGGAGTTTCTTTCGGGTCCCATCCAGCAATGGATTTAGACATGATACCCTCTTCCCTGAAGCTGAGAGAAGATCCTGGAGGATGTAAGCACAGCTCATGGAACAGGGAGCTTCTACCAGTCAGTGCACACACAATGCCACAGTCCAAGCCAGCCAACAAGAAACTTGATCGGAGAGGTGCAAAACATTAGATCCTGCCCCTTCCTCTTAGCGGGGAGAAAGCACTTTTCCTCTGAATTTGGTGGTGCAGAACCCCCTCCTGAAAGAAAACCTCTGTTTTTCTAGGAATCACAGAGAGAAGCTACTGCAACAAACCGAGGGGAAAACAAACTAATCTTTTCACGCAGAAGAGTAAACAGAGAAGGCACTTAAGGAAAAGGGCAGGTGGGTACACAGTGGCCCTTGGCTTCAAGCCTTTGTAGCAGGTGGTGTCCTAAGGGTTGGCTCTGGGCCTGGACTGGGCAGGCTCAAGCATTCCTGCTAGAGCTGGGCTAACACCAAACCCAAAGTTGTGTGAAGTGAACAAAAGAATGCAGAGAGATGTGTGGCTCTCTAACTTGCTGGTCAGGTCACAAGAGCCATAGCTACCCTAGGATTAGCCTTTCTTCTCAAGGCTGAATATGTATTTAAAGTGAAAAAACAAAGAGAGCATTTGCTTAGTTTGCTTTCAGAGCTTACTTTTAACTGCACTGCTGTGCAGTGTTCTTCAAGATCACAATTTTGTACACTTAACTTTTTCTAGAATCCCACTTTAGGCATGTTTTTCCTTTTTGACCGTACCCAAATCCTTCTCTAAGTGCTTAAATAGCTGGTGTAATTTTCACAAATCCAGCTATCTAGCTCTTCCAGGTTCATCAAACTTAGGTTTTCTTTCAAGTGTAGAAAAATAAAATAATTTGCCATTTCAAAACATTTTTAGTCAGTGCTCCAAAAAATTAAATGGGTAAAAGCTATTGCATTTTCTGTCTAAGTCTAGAAAATTGCTGAGCATGAAATGTAGGAGTGAAAGAGATTTGGTCTGGCTTTTAAGTTTTGTTGGTATTCCCATCATCCATAAAATATAGCATAGGAGAGTATCATCTCTGTCTTCCACTGACAACAGTATAAAGGCAGCCACATGGTAATTAACAAATAATGTCTGGGTAGAATTGAAGGTCTGGCATTTTTCTTTAATTTTACAACAACTACTTAAGTAGCAGACCCCTAGATCCTGACATAACAGTGCTGTCCTCCCAAACAGCCTATCTGACCTCTAAAGGTCAGAGCATTATTATAATAACTCTTCTTAAAGAAGAATAAAACATTTCCAGCAAGTGAAGAACTGGCTGACTGGGTCTGAGCCAAAACCTGATATCACATCTCTTGACTACAGACTCCAAAACTCACAACCATTACATCATTACTTGTGTGATTAAGCACTGCTGTTCTATTAAAACAATAAGGGAATTGTCTATAACCATACCACAATGGTATCCAACCACACACCAGCACCTGTAGAAATGGACAAGTAAAATACAACTCTAAATTTCATCTACATAAATTCAATAAACTATGTTCTGTCAACAGTTCAGTGTCAGAAAGATACAAAATTAAAAATAAAATAGAATCATAGCAGTTATATAAAATTAAAAATGTGTGAAATATGGCTATTATTAAAAAATTGATTTCCAAAAGTGCAGCTGGACTTCCAAACAAAGATAACTTTGAGAATCTCTGCCCCCAGCTGCTTTTCAGCGTAACACTGAAATAACTTATTGCCATCCAGCTGTCTCAGGGAATTACTGCCCACTATAATGAAATGAATAAATAATTTTTTTGCCTAATAATGGAATTATTAATATGATTTGATTTACTGTTATTAACATAGGCTGTTAAGGACACAAGAGGCACACAGTCATCCACAGCCACCCATTCTCATTCCTTTATCAGGCCACTTGGAATTACAGTCTACCCTGCAAGTCTTGCTGGTAACTGGGGACATGCTGGGAAAGGATTTCAGGGAATAATCAGGAATAGGTGAAGACTTCAACAGCAGGAATCCCATCAACATAGACCTTAGCACTCACCCAATGCCAACAGCTTTTTCTCCTTTTAGGTGATAGAAACACCTGTAATATCCCTATGAACCAAGTCATGGTGTCAAGCATGTCATGCTTTATGTTATGAAATATTTCTATTATGGGATGTGTACCTCCTCTCTAGGAGAAAAGCAGAAACAACTGCAGTGATGTGTTGAGAGGTTAGAAGTTTGCCATGGACTGAACTACAAAACATAGAATTCCTTCCAAGTCCTGCCATCGCTGACTGCCACATGCACACGGCTCATTTGAGCAGATGGGTTTCCTTACAATATTGTGCAGAGTAATTGCATTTTGTGTTCAACATTTTGGAAGTCTTGAGCTGGTGTTATTGTGGGCTGTCTTGATAGATTACTTGAAACAAGTATGTAGGCTGTGAGCTCTTGAGACAGATGTGGTCATGTATAATATATTTTAGTTTTTAGAAGAAACAGGACACCCTGCCAGCAAACTTGTAATCTTATGCAAAAGCACCAAATGGTGTGAACAGGGTGGGCAGCACAAAGCCAAGGTCTAAATGTTGGCTTTTGTCATTAGCAAAACCAAAAGCCTTCAATTCTACTGCTGGAGGCTACTAAGGGGAGGTCCACACCCACAACCTACAGCAGTTTAAATGATATTAAAATGTCAAGCCTGTATAAATCCACGTGTGGGCACTCTCAGGTGGATTTCAGGCAAATTAGGTGGAGGCTAAATCAATAAGTCAGTTTTAAATAGGCTTAAATTTTACATACAGGGTAATATTTATTCAGCTAAATTAAATTCACGCAGCATTTTAGCCAAGCCAAATTAAATGTACATGTAGCATTTTCTCCATTTATTAAAAGTGAGATATTTTCCTTCTACTTAAAGACAATAAATAGAAGCAGATGCAAAGAGTCCCACCTTGATACAGAGGCACCCCTATGGGTCTCAGTTCATCCATAAACTTTCCAGAGGCCTGCACACAGAAGACTTATATTCTTTACAAGATTAGGACATTCTTGGGGCTTTAGATAAGCCAGACCTCCCTTCATCCTCCCTCCTCCAAGTCTATACAACACATCAGTGAATGCTTGCATTAAACAGCTTCCACCTGGCAGCTAGAGAAGTGCTAAGTGGGAGCAGCTCAACAGGAAAATCCAGTCAGTAGCAGTATGCAGAAGAAGAATTTGAGAAGAAATTGTGAGTCTCGTGAGAAAGTTTAAGAGTACCTCCCTTGCTACACCTTTTTCTATTATTCTATCTTAATCATATCCAGGGCAAGCTCTTCAGGACAGAGGTCATCTGCTACCCTGTAGATGTAATGGAGGCTCTCACAGTAAGACCCTTTCCTGTTATTAGTCTCCACATATTTTAATGTAATTACCATAATAAGAACACAGCTGGGACTGAACCTTTGCCTACACAGGTGCAATCAAGACATCTGGGCTCAAGTCAGCAGGATCTTAGGCTGCCTACTGTGTGGTTCCTGGAGTTTACTCTCTTCCAGCAGTTATGCATTTCTTGTAGCTGGTCAGTACCAGTTTATTTATCACAGTACACACAGCTCCATTTCTAGAAATCTCCAAGCAAGTTACACAGGGGGTCAGGTTTCTGCAGGGTCTGACACAGGCAGGACAGGGCAGAGGTGCTGGGCTGTCAGGCAGCCTAATGCCACTGCTTCTGCCCAGCCATCACATGCAGCTGGCTGCAGGATGGCACATCTGGCTTACCAATGACGTTTGTTGTATGGAGCAGGGACACAGAACAAGGGAGAGGTTGTGGCACTGCTCCAGGAATGCAAGATACAAGCCTTGCTGTGGGCAGGAAAGGAATGAAAATGGAATATGGGAGCCTTGGGCTCATCTGACTTCCCAGTTCTCATTCACTGTTGTTGCACACCTTCAGACTGTAGTTACACAATAAACCACAGCAACTGTCTGCACCCTATTGCTTTGATTCACTTTTTTTTTTTTTTTTTTTTTTTTTTTTNTTTTTTTTTTTTTTTTTTTTCCTTTGGATGAAAGGGGAACTTCAAAAGACACTAAACAACAGAGTGGGATGTCTGTGTTTGAAAAGAGGGTAGGATAGGTACTCTGCTGGTGGTTAGCTAAAGCCAATCCTTTGGTGAGACAACCAGCAGCACTAGGTCAGGGCCTGTACTCAGCAGTTTCTTTCCCCAGCTGCTCTCTTCTCACTCTGGTCCTATGCTCCAACATGGGTTCTCTGTGGGCCAAAGTCCTTTCAGAGGTGTACTTGCTCTTCCATGAACTTACCAATGAGCCAAAGGCTCCTCAGGGAAGTACCTGCTCTGCCACACAGCACATCCTTGTCCTCTGACTTTATTATTCCCTCTCTTCTTCTCTCCTCCTACCCATTTCCTTGTTCTCTCCATGTTTTCCCTTCCTCAGAATTTTCTGCCTTTCCTTAAATATGTTTTTCCAGAGGTGCCAGGAACTTGGCTGATGGGCTCAGCTGCATGGGGTCCCTTGCAAAGACAGCTGGAAGTGGCTGTGTCTGACACAGGGCAGCCCTTGGCCTCCTCCCACAGAGGCCATTTCTGAAGACTCTCTGCTGCCAAAACCTTCTTATTTACATCCAGTATAGCCTCTAAGGGATGAGCACTTGTGCCTTAGCACAAAAGTATTCAAGTTACAAATACTCAAAATATATTTTATTATGCTTAATTTTGAGAGAAGGCTCTGCTAAGCTTAATATTTACTTTCACAAGTCACCCAATCAGCACAGAGGGGTATTATAAGCCATTTCAAGCCCTAGACATCCAACCTTCTATGGGAACAGAGGTTAAATTAATAGGGCCACAGGTAAGGGAACAAGTGTATATATGGATCCACTCACATGGACTACCCAGCTTTTAATTTGGACCCATACATATGACCATGGTGTCTTGTTCAAGTTCATAAATTAGCATCTGGAGTACAATACATGCTGACCAAAGATAAAAGAGAAGCTTACAGAAATAATGAAGAGTACCAGTGGACAGTCACATGACCAAAAACTTTCAGGAATTGGAAAGTCACTTGATTAAGGCTTGAGCTGCTTAGAAAGCATTTTGTTTAGCATTTTTTCTGTGAAACATAACCAAGATGATTTCAGAGACAATTTAACACCTCTACCACTGCCATTCCGAGGTTTTCTCCCTTATTATTCACCTAAATTAATGGACAGCTTAATTAATTTGTTTGTAAAAACAACAAAGGTTACATTCCCAATGGTAATATTAGCATTTTATGGAATTGGTTATCTACCATATTTTAAGTTTGTCCCATCCAATTCTATATTTGTTTCCTGTATTTACTTTGTTGGTATTTGCCTCTCTAATTTTAACTCCAGCTAATAAATGGCAGTAAAATCTGATCAGTCATTCTTGGTTTGTTCCATATATTATGCTGATGACATCTTCCACTTTCCATGGGTCAGGGTAGTAGAGTTGCCCAGAATGCATCAGGTTAAAAGGGAGAGCTTTAGGTTAAATGCATCAGGTTAAAAGGAGGACTTTCCTTTGTTTTCAAAAGAAGGAAAACTCCCAGCCAGACTTCTCAGTAGATTTGTCATGAAAATGATTTTTCTATTCCCAGTAAAGTCGAATTGCCAGTATCAGACATTTGATTAACATGTGTGACACCAGGAGATGCAGCTCCTCTGAGAATCTTTGTGCTTCAGACACAGTAGAGATCTCCAGCACCGAGGGAGGGGACAGCAACAGCAGTAAGAGTTTCACATGCATTCAATCTTTATTCAGAAGCTGAGCAAGACACCATCAATACCTCCTGCAAATTATATTACTGCCTGTAAGCCTTCTGAGAAACTCTTGGCAATTACCTTTGCTATTCACAGACTTGCATAGAGCATCTTTCAAGAGTAAGTCTGCTTTGTTAGCCTAGTCAGGTCAGGTCAAAATACATCTTATGAGCATATATTCACAACTGGTTACACTTTTACATGCCTATAATGAGGCTGGTCCAGGCCAAGCAAAAAAAAACTTCTTTTAGTTATTAAAAAAAACCAAAAAACAAAAAATCTGGGGAAGTAATCAACCCTTCAGTTCTGAAAGACAAACCCCCAGAATATTTATTACCATGTATCTGCTACAAAATATTATAATATTTCATTATTGTTTACCTTAACCAGTTATGTTCTCTTCAAGACAAACCAGAAAAATCACACTTATTTATTAATTAGATTACTAAGAAATCCTAGGCCCTATCTGCCTAGACTTTCTCGTATGTTCAGCTTGAAAATCTACTGCAATGCTTGTTATGACTTATATTTTAACTAAGCCAAAATTTTTCAGTAGCAGCATAGTCCCTGGGTACCGACTTCTTTCAAGCTGTTAAATATTCTAAGAGTTATGACAGTTTCCGAAGTCAGCACTGCTTTTGGTTTCACACAACTTTTTAATCAATTTTAAGGAAAAAAGGAGATACATGAGTATGTAACTTGTATTAAAATTCAGTAAGTTCGTTATCAAGTTCTTGTCTAATAAACCCATGGCTTCTAAATCAATTTTTCCCTTAGACAAAGCTTTTTCACTCCATATCATTCTGTAATTTCCAGTCGTTTCCCACTGTAGAATAACTACTCATGGAACAGTACTTTCTGGGCCCACACTGGGAGACAGCCACACTGCAAACATCTGTGCCACCCTTTATAATGATGCCACAAGAATAGCAGTCACATATGAAGCTTCCCAAGCTCTACAAGCTTGTGCTGGTCACCCAAACAGTAGAGATTACAGCTAAGTCTCCCAAAAAGTAAAATTTTAAAACCCTCCCCCTCTTTCACCGGCCAACTCTGCAGCTATGCTGTATCAAGGTAAGACAAAATCATGATCTACAGTCACAGATACCACTAGGGAGAATTCAACCCCTCCTGCTTACCTGCTGTCACTTTCAGCAATGATGATCATATTTGATTTCTCGCTCTTTCTGGCCTTTCCCAAACTGAAGAACAACTGCAGTTACTGTACATCCACTAAAAGCAAGTGTATCACCTTGTGAGAAG
This sequence comes from Aegithalos caudatus, assembly GCA_013389925.1. NCBI lineage: Eukaryota > Metazoa > Chordata > Aves > Passeriformes > Aegithalidae > Aegithalos > Aegithalos caudatus. Next base: position 90,933 of record WEIU01006526.1, on the reverse strand, counting down.
TAGAGGTTAAGTGCATGTACATTTTTCTTCTTCAGTCCTGTTAACCCACACATTCCCTCACATCTCTCCCAATGAATTCACAGTCTATATCTACCCTAGTGTGAGGAGTGGCCTCCCTGTGTAGTGAGAGCAGTTCTGCTGCTGACCTTTCCTCCTGTGACTACAATCAAAACCTAGATTGGCTTCAGAAATGTCTCGACCATATATTTACAGCCTGGGAAGTACTTATCAGTGCAGTAAATTGAAGGCAGCAACTGGCAAAACAATAAAGGCAGGAAGAGGCTTTCAGAGACTTAAGTAATGGGAAACTGGGTGTCTGAGATGGAGCAAGACAGAGTTAAAAGGACAGAGGGCAGGACAGAGCTTTGGCTGCTTTCGCTCACTTGGCTGTTACGGTGCATTTGTAATCGGATAACCCTTTGTTTTCCCTTTGATGAACCTAGAAAATGGTTCACATGTAACTGCTGTTTCCCCACAGACCTGTTAATAGGCCCCCCTCTAGGAGGGTGGCTGGACCAGTTGCTAATGGCCAGCAGCCCTCTCAGCCCCTGGGGGCAGCTGCCACTCATTTGAGAGCCGCTGCTCTTGGGGGAGAGAATGCGAATTCAAACGGCACGCTGGGGATCAGTGACAGAGGCACAGACCGGCTGCGTGACCCTTGGAGCTCATGCAAATTGCAGCCTCCTGCACACTCACACGGAGCAGGGATGCCTGGCTCGGGTGCTGCTATGGGTTTGCAGCTGCAGAAGCCACCAGTGCCTCACGACCCACAGGCGAGCAGGCCTGCAAGAAGCTGGTAAAAAACACAGCCCAGAAGTCAGGAGAGATCCAGTGTCTTTCTTTTTTGGAATTCTGTCAGCAGATGCTGGACATCAAAATACATAAGCAGTTTCTCTAGTGACTCTAGTTATTACTTCTAAGTTTCCCTTGGGAAGATGTGTGGAACAATGGCAGACTTCTTAATGATGCAAAGAGAGCATTTTAAACACAGGCATATAGTGCTTCTTGGGCCAGTTCAGAGTTTTTTCAAATACTAAGCCTCCTACCAAGAAGAGCAGTAAAGAGATTATCAGCCAGTTTTAGTGCATCTGACTAGATTTTGTACTCCTTTTTCAGAGGTAACAAAGCAACCATCAGTGAGCTGACTAAACTTTGTTTCCTCACAAAGCAATCTAGTAAGAAACATGTGCTGGTTAGTACAAGCATGAAGAAACAGCAAACCTCTAAAACTGTTTATGATAAGAGAAGTCTACAGAGTACAGGATATGAGAACAGTGTCACCACAGTTCCTGTATTCCTATATCCAAACTCTTGGACCAGAGTGAGTTTTATTAATAACCACATACCTTCCTAACAATAAGACAGCTTTCAGCCAAGAAGTTAAATGCCTTCTTTAAAAAGGGAGTAATGTAAGAATGTGCTGTATATAAAAATATACAGAACAGCAAGGCAACTTAAAAAGGGGAAGGAGAAGTATAAAAACAAAATCTCAAAGAAAAAAGAGGAAAAACATCTTACAGCTCCTGCTTTAATAAGTAATACTTCAAACAAGAAACTTTGATATTTATTTTGCTAATATTATTTTGGCAGTTATATATTTATTGTATGAAAGAATATTTAACACAGGATTGCAGCTACACAAATATCCCACTTCCACAGTCACAGGACACACTACTACCACAGGACTTCAGAAAAACAAACTTTATCAAAACTCATTGGTTAAGTTTGTAAAGCTCATGTCTTAAGATACAACACTGTAATTCTTTAAAACTCATGTATACTAAAGATTCACCATTATTTGAAAAGCAACAAGAACAGTTGCTGCAGCTGTAACAGCTGAGAATCACATACTGCACCCAGTGCATTTTTGGCATGGTAGATAAAACCCTGCCAGTTAATTGGTAGTATAATAACTTTGCAGTGGCCAGATCAGACTATTCCAAGCAAGTTGAAAGATTAGTATTGAAATAATCCAAACCTGTTTGTTTTGAATTTATAGAAGACACCCATAACTTTTTACTCCTTTGCATGTAATTAACAAATTTGAGGACCTTATCAGTATTTCCTTACAGATCTGTTAAACTCCAATAATTCTGAAAAAAAGATAAAATCCTATGGCTGTGTAGTAAAGCTAATATCAAGTGAAAAATGTGGTAAAGTAAGGGGAAGAAATTAAAGGGTGAAGGGGTTGGGAAGATCTTGACTTAAAAGCTGATTTAGGGGCTTAGGGACTTGTTTTTCTTCCTTGAGTATTTAGCATTGAAAGACTGGCTGCTGTTGCAGTCAGTTTTTCAAAACAGCTCTGTCCTTTTCAAGCTTAGTTACAGGAGAAAACGGTATTTCTATATGCACTGGTATACCACATAACCATGCTCAGATCAAATTTTACACTGATTTCTAATTCAATATCATTAAATCAGTTCAAGTATTCAAAAGGAGATGGTTTTGAAACACAGACGTGAAGCAAACTTTAGATACACTAATCTGAAAACCACGTCTCTTATTTTAGTTCTGCAATATGAGCTGAGAACCAGATCCAAAAGGAGGATTAAGAGCCAAAATCCTGGCTCCCTTTTACTTCTGACTCCAGGGGTATGTTTCTCAGCCTGGTCTCTCACTTCTCACCTCCTCACCCTGGAAGGTGACTCTCTAGAGCTTGTAACCTCTTTCTGCACTTTTGGTATTAAAGCCTTAGTCAGTAACATCAAGAGGCTCCCTACTTAGGTCACTCCTAAATCCTTTTGGGATTGGTACACACAAAAGTCCTCTGCCCTTGTCTGTGTTAAGAATCCTTTAGTCACACTTTACAAGCCAATCCCACACTTCATAGGTACAGTCATGATGCCCAAAATCTTTTTCAAGGAGCTCTGAACACTCCTTAAAACTATGAGAGGCATAGGATCAACTCTTCCAGTTAATGGAAGGATTGCAGATCGCATGCTGTTTTGCCTGAGACTACAGAGGAGATTTACCATCCTCAGAACTCAGTGTAATTCTATATTACATGAAATAATGAAGTTTCTTTGGTCTGTAGGGAGCAAGCAACCAAGAGCATGGCTGTATAATTTTTAAGAATTCAAGAAGAGGGGGAAAAGGTGAATTCTAGCTCCTGCCCCAATTCCTACTCAGGATAAAAATATACAGACTGTCATTAGGGCAGGGCCTGGAAACCAAGAGTTTTAGGAAGGGTGGCAGCTGTTCCAGGAAGTATGTGTTCATGAATTCAGCAAAGCAGAACATGAGTAAGCAAGCTACAGCAGGCAAGACATCTTTAGCAGAGGAGATTATTGCTAGTCTTTTAAGGAAGCTATTTCATGAACAGTGTGATAAGGCTGGAATGTCATGGCTATTCTGATTTGGAGAACAAAAATCACTATATACCCAGATAGTGAGTTTACTCAAGCCCTAATTCAGCAGACTTTTTCTGATGTAATTTTCCCCACTGGTAATCAATTATAGATTTGCATAACATGGGGTTTTTTTACTTCCCACTAGCAATACCAGAAATTTCCAAACAAGCTCTGGGCTTGAACAATGTGTTGCTGTGAAACAATTTACCAATGTGTGTCACACAAACCAGCACCAAGATTATGGATTGGGTGGACCTAAGTGAATTATGTGTTATGAATAGAAACTTATCTGTAATAATGCTGCTTCAGATTAAGGAAATTCAATTTGTTGAGACCAGAGCTTAAGCTGGAGAAATGTTCATCTTTCTAAAGAACATGAACAAGAACACAGATTGTGACAAAGAACACACGAACCTTTGGTCATGTGTCAAAAACAGCCTTATCAACATGTTTAGCAAGCATGCAAATACCCCCCATACAAGCCATGTTCAGTCTATTTGACCATATCATGTATGACCTACTTATATTTTAGTCTCTAAGGCTGATTTCTATGTTGAAAATCTTCAACCTGTTTCAGGCATGGGGATTAAAATATGCTTCAGAAATAATGGAAAATCCTTGTTCATCTCAGAGATCCTGTTCCTGCACACACCTGCACTCCAGACCCCCTGGCACAAGCCCATCACTGCTCTGAGTGGAACAGGTTTCCATAGAAGGGGTTGAAATGAGAGGCAGTTTAAACAGGAGTGGAAGGAGTTGTATACGGAAATGGATTGATATATATAACATGTATGTTATATATATGTATATCAGCAACTGTCTGTTATGCTTCGTGTGACTTTTGTGATAGTCCAAAGCAGACATACTGCTGAATCACTAATATTAAATTTGTGTCAATTCAAGATGATAGTTATTTTCTCTTTGCAGAAACTAAATATTGTGGTATCTGAACAAGAATATCTCAGGTCTCACTAATTTTGCACATATTATTATGCCTGGCAGCTTCTCAAGATACTGAAGCCCACTCCCCTTGCCTGAGAAACTCCAGATCATTAATAAGGAGCATATGCATGAATCACAGGTGGGAGAGTACTCTGTAGAGAGAGTTGAACCATTTCACTTATTTGAATGTGGTCAAGGGGAGCAGTTATTCAGAGAAGTGAGACAGCAGATGGCCACCAAAACAACCAGAGTAGTTCTCAGGGGTAATTGTATTTTCTGCTGAGCTGTAAACATCAGCCCTGTGAGTATTTCCACACTCCCACATGTTGATCCTGACCTCATAAACACTTAGAGGTTAGCTGAACTTTCTGATGGGAACTCTCATGAATTCACCTCAGCAAATACCTGTGTATTGGCAGGATTAGTCTCTGTGGCTGAACTGGACTCACCAAAGCTGTTTTGTTGATGTTGCTGGTGTCTATAGCTGATAATCTTTTACATTCATTGCAAGAGAAAAGCTCCCCCTTGTCACAACACCTCTATTCTGGTGGTCAGGTGGTTTTTAGGTATGTCATACCAATAAGAAAGCCTATTAATGAAAAAGTACTACTTCACTGGCTATTCACATTGAATAGAAAAAACACGGAAAAGCAATGAGGAGCAAAAACCAGAAGACCTGAGGATTTGTTTTAAGCATTTGATTCAAACTCTAAGGTATGAATCCTTGCTATTTCTGACTTGTGAGAAAGGGCCAACATGAAAACAAATTTATCAAATTCAGCAGTGTGAATATACCATAAATATGTTAAAAGGAAACGCTCAGTGCAAGTTGTTTAGAGTACCTGTACAAATGTATTGTAGTCAGGCCTGGGTAGCTTAAGAAAAAAAGAAAACGACACAAGTGCCCTTAGAGTATTTTTAAAAGTAGTTTCCTCTCTTTATTCAGGAATATCCTGGGAGTGGCTCCTTGGTACAATGGCATTTTCAGCTAGAGAGAGGGGCTAGCACCACTGTAGTTGCTCCTCAGCTAAATGTTTTTATATAGGACAGAGATATAGCCATTCAGAGAACTGCCAGGCTGCCCTGACCATTTCCTCAGAGTAAAGGGAAAAGATTTAACTGGAACCTTATGACATTCTCAGTTACTAGGCTCTGCACTAAGCTTCTACACAGGGACAGCGATGTCCTCACTGTTACACAATCTCCTGTACAATGTAATAAAAAAAAAATTCAGGATGAACTTTCAGTTATATATTGGACTTTCTACAGATGTGTCAAGGGGAAATGCAAGGGCAGAGCAATTCCCCAAACAAAAAATCTTGAAATTTAATTAATGTGCTTCATGTCTATGCAGACCTGCCTTGACTTACATGAACATCACGGAGGTGTATATTCAAGAAGCTGAGCATTGTTTTTTTAATAAGATCAGGATATTATAAAATAATACAAAAAGGTGGTGGTACAGAGGTTGTGTTTTCTGCTTGAGTGCAAAATCAGTGTATGGCCCAGTGGTGTTCCATGAGTGGTGTTGCAGTGACAGATACTGAAGTTAGAATTCATGATAAAAGCCAAAAAGTGAGGAGAGCCTGAAGACCGCATTTATTTCTCAAAGTACACTGGCTGTATTTAACAGTAAATAGTCTTACCAAAATGAGTAAGTGATAAGGATTGAAACAATTACACTCTTGAGAATCTTGTGATGTTGATTAAGTTTTCTTCATTTTATGGACAGAGAATTTGAAAGTCTAGTCATGGGTCTTGATTTTATTTCAGAATCTGATACAGTAATGACAGCTGGAAGTAGGGGTTTTTATCTTAAACTTTGCACATCCAAGTGATGAGTTATTCTCCTTGGTTATAAATTAATTTATAACCAACAGTAAAGAGGCACAAAACTGAGCTCTCAATTTGAGACAATTTAGTTTCTTTAAGACAATTCAGTTACCACTGTAACAAGATGTTTTCAGACATTATTACCTGAAGGCAAGCTCAGTAGTGCAGTTACCTAATGTTTACTTTGTAATCATCATTTTGTCTCTTTTATCTTACAGTTAATTCCCAGTGCTGCTGGAGAACTTGTCAGCTGCACAAGAGGCACATACAGGTGGCTCACAATCCAGCTGGTGCAGAGCCATATGGCTTTACATCAACCTTCTGCACCAACGCTGGCACCGTGGTGGTTGTGGAGAAGCAGGGAAGTTACAACAGGTATGGACTACTTTCTGGTGGATTTGGGGTTTAACTTAGGTTTACAACAAGGTCCTTCAACAGTCCTGGACAGGTTGCTTAACAGAGAGCACTCATTACAAATACAAAATGCAGTGTCTGGAAACAAGCACACCATGGCATAATCTTACTCAAAAAGCAGAATTCCTACAGTTCTGAAGAGAAATAAACTTATTCTGGGATCAGAATAAAAAGTGACAGGAAACAAGTTATTCTCCCTGCCCCACCTGGAATGGAGATGTGGGAGGCTAGAGGGGCCCCGTTGCAGCCAAGGTTCCCAGGGCACCAGAGGCTCCTGACACAACACCCAGGTACCTCAGGACCTGTAGGCCTGCTCCACTAATGGTGTTCCACAGTATCCCTGTGGGAGGGCTGCAGTGTGCAGAGAATACTTCAGTTCTTGGTTCAAAGCCTACCCCTGGAGACACAAACAGGCAGGAAGCCACACAAACTTCTGGTTTTGTGAACAGTTGAAACCGATTGACATTTTCCTATAAATTTTCCAATTAACTGTCAAAATCATAAACTATGGTTTAAAAGAAAAGTAGAAGTCTTCAAAAAGAAATAATGTTTCACTTTCTTATGCGAGAAATCTTTGAAAAGCTTATTCTCCCCACCTTTAAAGGAGAGACTGCATGCAACCTGTCATATTTACTCTTAGATCTTCCTCAACAGGACCCCACTGCTCTGCCTGCCCCTCTTTAACCTTCCCCAGAGCACCTTAGTCTTATCCCATATCAAGACCCATCACTCATTCATCTGTTCCTGTTTCTCCTAAGTCTTCCTCCAAAGAAACCTGATTCATCTCTATGTAAATAATTGATCAAAAGTTCCTTTTTATGTATCTTACACTCCCGTTTTAAAAGAAAACTTCAGACCATAAGAATCAGAAATTATCAGACAGGGACATCAATCATTCATGAAGCAAAACCACAAAACATGTAAGTACCCAAAAATAAATTGAATTAAGAACTTGGTGATATTTAGGAGACTCCTTCCCTGTTTTTTAGGGAGGATTTTTCAATCTTCACAATCTAATTATGCATTATGGCTCAATAATATCTTAATCAGTACATCTTCAGTCTCCCTGCATTTCTCTACTTCTGTGTTTTCCTTGCAAAAAAAAAATCCTCTGCATTCACCCCCAGGAATTAACCAGTCACAAGCAATTTTGTTCAGATTGATCACACTGTTTTGAGGGAATACCACTGCAAATTCCTTACACTAGTACTTTAAAGCCAAACACTGAAATTTCTCTATACCCAAGTTGCATCACTACCTATTGACTAGCTCTACAGAGAAAGGAAAATACAGTCATCATAAACAGCCTCCTCACTCCATCATCTGAGTAAATAAGCACCATATTCCCTTCCTGGCTAGCACGAGGATGAAACACCCTACCTGCCTTGTTCCCGCAAGACCAAAAACAATGCTGTTAATCACAGGTCAGAAAAATACAGGCAATCTGAGCATGAATGACTACTTATCAGTGAAGTTTCAAAAATATGCTTCACTCTTTCAAGTGTTTTTATGAAAGGTCTAGGATGAAAATGGGAAAACAGTGACAGTTTAGGAAAAAAAAAATCAAAAACAGGGAAAATCACTTACTGTACTTGGTTCTGCAGAGGTATTCAACACAAACATCACCCTTCCTTGTCCAGCTGCCAAGTGCTAAAGCATGAAATGAGCAGCTGTTTCCTTCAAGCTGGGGCTGTGTGTCTTAACTAGTCACATGCCCCTCCTGATAAATCTCACTGCCGTGCCAGGAGGTTTAGAATCTGAAGATCATTATTCCCCTTATTAGAAAATCCTTTTCATAATAGCAGCCTTTGCTAAAGCATTTGACTGGAACGTGGCGCTATGTGCTCCATAACTTCTGTTTTTTTGTTGGTAGTTTTTTTTTTTATGACTAACACCAAACAGTAGATAAGCCTTAATCAACAGTAGGGGCAGCACAAGTGGAAAGTTAAACACATCCCCGTTGATCGCTTCAGGTTTTTTTCTGACTTCAGGTTTTGCTGTGTTTTAGTACGGGAATTTAAACAGGAACAGGAAAATTTAAAATATTGTTGTGTTCCTAGTGTCTTTAACACCAGGCCACTCCAGTTATCATGCAAAATACATTAACAATCCCACTTTTGGGGACTGGTTGTTCTTAAGGGTAACATCTTTTGTGTTTGGACAGTAGAGTGATGAGTGTTAATACTGGAGATCATTTTAATTTTGGCATCTGGCATTTTTACATCATGGATTATGTGGCTGCATTTTGCCAGACATTGTATAGTCAGACTGAGACAGACCCTTTAAGGTGAGGACTATCAGTCTAAAGAGAGAGAGAGCAAAAAATAGCATCCTTATGCCCATGTTCCCAGATGTAGGACAAATGAAGGAGAAATGCTGAAGTCAAGAAAGAAACAGGTTTTGATGGAATTTTCCAGGGTGATGTGTAGTCATGTGTTACTGAAATTCACCTGAGACTTTACACTTATCTTCCTTTAGTTTGGTCACATATTTAAAGATATTTAGGTGTTTAAGGACAAAGGTGTACAGTCAGTGGTATTTCGAGGGTGAGGTGCAAAATATAAATTTCCAAAATTCTCATCCCACATATAGGATACACTGAAACCCTGGCAGCACCACAAATTGGCAAGACTGAAAGGACACAGGCAGTAGCCATACATCACTATAGGACATGGTAATGGTATTTTGATGTTTAGTAAGCAATCCAAGTCCTGCAAGACGGCACGGTCTCATTGGATTACAAAGGGCATTATAGGGCATTTTTCTGAAATACGAACAGCACCAATAGATAGTGCTGCAACTGAGATTTGGACAAATTAAAGGAATATCTCAGAGCCAGCAGCCTGTTTTTAAAATTGTTAAAATAGGATAGCATACCGTGGCACATTTGTCAGAATCGGATGAAAACCAGCAAATCCCTGAAGATGAAGTCTGCAGTGACAAAGGGTAAGTCAGGTTGCTTCCTTTGACCTTACCCAGCTCTTCATATTATATAAACTGGCACATGGTTACAAAACCATGCAGCCACCAGTGATGCCAGCATAGCCTGGAGCAGGGAAGAAGCTCTTGTGATAATTACCCACGCCTGCCTTTGTGAGCTTCTGTTTCTCAGGACTCTGGGGAAACAAGTTTTCAGAGGACAAATTCCCACCTTGATGGAGCTCTCTCAACCCAGCCAGGCATGGGTGTATCCAATTGTGGGGAGGCTCTGCTCCCAGCCTGGAAGGCCAAGGAGCCCTGGGGTTGGGGTTCCTGCTCAAAGGGCTTGAACTTTGCATGAGGCCTGGCCCCCTCTTGGCCTGAGGAAGGGGGTCAGTGCAGAGGGAGGAGGAAGGCCTGGGAAACAGGGAATGTTTGCTGCAGGTGTGTCCTGATGCACAGTCAGGCTGGGCAACACCTCAACCTCATGTCAACCTAGGAGATTCCAAGAGACTGTCCCAGGGCATGGGACTCTATGACCCAGGGGTTTGCACAGCTGCTGAGGAGGCTTTAAAAAAGGAGTTTGTAAAATCTAGGGATTTAAAAATGAGAAATAAGCCCATGAAGAACAAGTTCATTTAAATTTAGGCCACTGGAGGAATGGCAGTTTCAAAAAGAGAGTGAGAGCTGCCCTGGCAGAACTGAGTTGGAAGTTCCAGCAGACCCTGGCCATGGATCACAGAAACCCACAGTAAACACCTGGCCTCACTCAGAGAAAGGAGAAGGCACTCACTGTGCCTTAAGGCATGGCCCATTGACCAAATGTGTTATCCTTGATAAATGTAATTTCATTTCCCCTAAAAAGCACTGAGATCTAGGGTAACAGAACTTTACATGCAGTTTTAAAATGACTCCTAAATTTCTTTACAACTTTGTACAAAATTACTTCCTGTTAATACTGAGGAAAATGACTGAAACATGTTCCAAAATAATCTATTTGTCCACAAATATAATTTTTATTACTTTATCAATTTCTCTGGTTATGCAATATCAACTGTACTCTTTTACATTTTTTTCAGCAACTGTTAATATAATTGATTAAATACTGGTAGTACCTGGGCCATTTGAAATAGCACAGAGTAAAATGTCATCACTCTGCACTGAATAGCTATCTTTATTTGGTAGTCATGCTCCACATTTTGATGCTAATGACTGAATGGCAATATTTCACAATTTGGGATACAGTCCCTAAAAAGAAAAGTAGCCCTTGTACTTTCTGAAATGAGTAGACAAATAAATTAATTTTTATGGCTTCGTAAATGCTGCCATAAACTGTGGTTTATGTGGGAAAAAGTTCATTTATCCTCATGCTAGACAGAAATTTTTAAGTTATTGTGAAGCAGAACAGAAAAATAATTTGGGTGTAGTCCCTGAAAACAAAGGTCTTAAATTTTTCCTTTAAGTTTCCTTCCTGGAAGTTTTCCTTTTTTTCCTGTTCTTTCCTGTTTTTAAAAAGAAATACTGACATAAAAAAAGAAGATCGAGTAGTTAATGCAGCTACAAAAAATTAAGTGTTGTGTTCTTACTTCTATCAGATAGCATCTTAAATATGACAAAAGCTTTGCTGTGTGGAACACAACAGTATTCTGCCTTCTCTCTGTTGAGAAAACAAATGAAGACTGGATTGAAAAGGGTACATTTCTTCCTCTATGGACATTCATTTGTGGTTAGGACACAACGATACTCATGGGCTCCTTACAACTCAAAAGATTCTATGATTAATGCTGCAAATAAAAACTAAGAGATGAACACAGATTTCTCAGTCATGCTGAAATGAGACATGAGACAGGAGCAACAAAAGGAGCAACAAAAAACAAGTAGAGTTAGCACTGAATTGTGATAGGGATGTGAACATGTAAAGTCAAATTTTTAATGTCACATAGTATGGATAGCTTTTAGAACAGCCTCAAGGAACTAAAGAATGGGACAGTTGTCCATTTTGGTTTGGGTTAAGATCAGGAAGATTTTGCTTTTACTGATGCTGGATAAATGGATCCAGAGCTTCTCCTTCCTGTAGGATAGGCTTTATTTCATGGTTTCTTTTTAACTGTTGTTTCTCTCNTGCACTTGGCTGTGTCTTGCTTATGTGTCATTTAATTAACTGTGAGTGCTTTAATCTAGAAATTGATCACTGATAGAGAGCTTATCTCAACATCAGTGCTTTGATACTGTGCAGAATTTTGAACAATATTTTCGGCACATGGCAGTAATGGACATCTATTTTGTGGGTTTCCTGAAAATGTCTCTTTTCTCTTAACATGTTCTCCTGGAATTTATGGATCAGGATGTAAGACTCTCAGTGGACATAAATGTCAGGTTATGCTAACTGCAGGTCTGTGTTGCTACGTTTGTTTCCTAAATGGCTGCACTACTATTCAGCTTCAGCCTTTTAGAATATATGGAACTCAAACAAAACAGACAAACTGCCTGGTTTGCTGTCTACCTCACTGTCCCAGATATTATATAGCCTTCACTATCAGCTGAAGTGAATGAAAGCAGACCATGGAAGCCTTCACTAGACAGGATGCTTTATAAATACCTAATTGAGATTAAAGGGGTTGCTATAAATAGTCCAACAGCTCTTACACAAAGCTTCCAGCTAAAGGACATATGAGGGGCATAACAGATAGGAAATTTTGCTGAAAATACTGCATACAAGGCTCTCAACCTTACATTACATTAAATCAATTTTAAACTTTTATGGGCTACATTACATCCCTAGGCATTTAATCAGTTCCAAGTTCACTGAAGAAATGCTCTAGGGGGCACAGGAGTACAGCAAATGCCAGTGTACCTCCCCTTTGGTACCCAAGGGTGCACCCAGTAGTCACATTACCTCTAAGTGTAAGAGCTGAGAGGATAAGTTATCAAATTGGGACATCCCTGGATAAGACCTTTGAAATCAGTGCTTCCTTAATATCATCAATTAAATGTCATAAGGTTAGCCCAGAGCAATGCTTGGAGTCAAGGCTGCTGGTTGCTTTTCGTTGGAAAACAATGTCCTTCAGTGTTTTGAGTATATGAGAAAATAATAATTTACACTGGAGTTTGATATGCTGTGGTACCCATCTGAAATTCAGAGTTTGTGAATTAGGCTAAAATAAGCAGCAATTCTATTATCACAAATTATGGATGGAAAAAAAATTTTGTGCTCTGTTAAACATTTCTTTCAAGTTGAAAAACAGTAATAGTTCTAATCCATGAAGTAGAGACCTGTTTTTGACAGCTCAGTTGCACCACGGCAGGCAGTGGGGAATTTTTTGTTGACCTAATAATCATTCAGCCCAGCTATTAGCCTCTGACAAATGTTTTCACTTATTACTGTGACTCCTGAATTCTCTGGGAATTAAGCCACTCTGCCAGTAGTCTGTGCCCTCAGTGCTTCTCATGCCATATTCCAGCAGGGTTCTGGCTTGTCCTCTAGGCTGTCTTCCCCCCACTTTTGGATGGCCCTTAGTTTTCTCCTAAGCACTTGGTCTGCTTAGTGGAAAACCCAGAAGCAGTATGCCTGGAATGGAAAGGATAGGAGAGAGAATAGAATAGAATAGAATAGAATAGAATAGAATAGAATAGAATAGAATAGAATAGAATAGAATAGAATAGAATAGAACAGAATGGAAGTATTCCAGGTTGAAGGGACCTGTGAGGATCATGAGTTTGGATGAACATCATCCAACTGTGAAGTGCAGACCTCTATGAGTAAAGGAGAGAGGATCGAGGAGGTAGAGATGGGAGGTGGAAGGATGAAGCTTAATGATAAAGGTGGAAGGCAGCATTTTCTCTCATGTACATTACTAGTAGGACCTCACACCTTTTCCTTCTTTTGATGTCCAGCTTGGAATCTCTGCACTGGTTTGTGGAAATGCTGGGCACTCACAGCTGCAGCTTAATGGTAATCTTAACTTATGTGATATTTTCTTCAAAGAAGTATTATGGGAGATACCAAATTTTAGGGATTACAAATTTTGCATGAAAATAGGGGATGGTCTTTTTTTCTGTATCTTCAGTTCTAAGATTAAGAAAGGGGAAGACAATGACTGATGGGATGAATGAAAACCTCTGACTGACTCAAACAAAAAAGCCCCATCCATAAGACAACCTTTGTCACACTTATTCCTGCCTTTCCAAAGCCCACAGTATTCACAGCAAAGCTGGAAATTTATAGTTTCTTCCTTATATAGACATGTGTAAGAAATTTTAATTATTAAAATTGTTACTATTATTGTAAGAACACTGTTCTTTATTTCCAGTTCACTTTACTTGATTTTGTTTCACCTTGAAGTACAGAGGTGGAATGAGAAATATAAGTTGTTCTGCACTGTGAATGCATCTCCCTTGCTAAGAGATAGGATGACATTGTGCCATGCAGTGATAGCAGGCACTGCAGACAGCTTCTGTGGCTGTGACAATAGACCCATGATTACAAAAAACCCCAAGAAACCAAAGGAACAAAAGCTCTTCATTGTCTACTACCAACTACACTGAATGGTTATAGTCCACAGGGTGGATATGCTCATTTCAGAAACAGAGCCTGAAGAGTGTGTTCCAGTAATTCTCAAAAGCACGTCTGTCATAAAGGGTTTTTTCCCAATACTGCCTAGATTGAAGTTGAAGATTTCTAAACAGACCAGTGCATTTGGAAGAGATTTGTTCTCTAGGTTTCTCTAGCCATCCTCATTGTGGGTGATGTGCTGAGCAAGGATGGGGCATTGCTGTAATGTTGAATGTACAGCAGCTCTCACTTTTTTTATCTTTTCTGCATCTGGTAAGTTTGAGTTAATCAGTAGTTCCTTTATAATTTAAAAATCTCCAGTAACTATGTTTTTTTTCCACACTTGGTGCAGAAGAATACAAGAGATCAAGAGTATGACATCAGGGTTTTTTTCTGAGTTCTTCATGACATCCTCTCTTAGACTTTAAATGAAATTATAGTTGCACAGAAAGTTTTCAAGTCAGTGAACATATGTTTTAAAATGCATTTATTTCTATTTTACCAAAAGCACCTAGCTTTCTTCATTTTATTCTCTCTCCTATTGCAAGTTCAGCTGCTGTCAACTTTGTCTTGTATAATTTCTGAGAATGATTTTCACTCAAATTTTACAACAGAGAGAATGTTATTTGCCAAATTTGTATTACACACGAATAGTGAAAACTGTTTTTTTCACTTTATTAATTTTGATAAACACGTTGTCACCACTGATGTCACAGTGGTCCTTGGTTTGTTAAGTCAGTCTTTTCTCAGTGATGCAGCACAGGCTGGTACTGAGGATCTGAGTAAACTTTGAGCTCTACATTCCACATTGCAGCATGACACAGTCCATTTGCATCGACATTACAAGAATGGAAACAATGGAGTCCAGTAATAGACCCAGAAAATGCAAAAACCCAAGTCTATTTCCTTCTTCTCTCTTAAAAAAAACCCAAAAAAATGACTTTTTTTAACAGTTAATGTCAAGATACTAAAAATTAATGCACTGCTTGCTTATGAAGAGTATAATTTTTATGCACTGTCAAATGAGGCATGGATCACAAATGCCTACCCTGATAGACGTGTCAGGCAGGATCTCCACTTAGTTCAACACACAGCATGTTTATCACTCACACTCTGTTATCCAGCAGCCTGTCTGAAATCTGCTGCAAATGTCTCAGGGTTCAAGCTCCCAGCTTACTTTGAGATGAGTGAATTTGCATCCAGCTGTGCCTTCCTACTATGTATGAAGTATTCAGTGCAAAGACAAGAGAGAGGCTATTGCTTCCATGCTCCTTAGTTGAGAGGAGATTTGCTTATTATAGTCACAACACTTAATATTTTGTACGACATAGCCCCTTGGGGCCAAGGTCTCTATATATAACTGCTGGATTCATTACACTTGTTTTACTCTGTTGTTAGTTCCAGTTCCATTTCTTTTAGTGGTATGAAGAGATTATCCTCCTCTTTTATGTTTTCACTGCTTTTAATTATTTCTCAAGACAGTTATCTCTAATAGAACATATTTGAATGACTAGAACTATATTAGAGTGATGTGCTGGGCCCAGAATTCCACACAGGCTGTGTTCCAGTATAAAACCAAAGCATTATATGAAGGCAGTATGAAAGTTCTTTCTTTTAAAAGAGAAAGAAGAGGCTATCCATGATTGGGAAGAAGGTTAAGTAGCATGGAAAAATTCAGCATTAATCCACTTCTCTCTGTTGCCGTTCCATTTTATGAAGTTATGAAGCATATTTTATAGTTCAATTGAGATTTTGGTTTTCCTTTTCCCTTTAGTAATGAGATCATCTTTGAAGATTTATCTTTGTCTCCAGCCTTCCAAGATAATTGTGGTTCAGTAATAATCCAAAATAACAATGGAACACTATGCTGGAACACTATGCTGGAAAAATAAGGTGTGTTTGAATATAAAGGATTTGAAGAATGCTGAGCTGTCTAAATGGAGATTTTGGTACACATTAATTTTTGTTCTTTCTAACTCAAGTGAATTACAGTCATTAATCAATTAGTGAGATAATGCCAGACCTCTTAGCTTGACTTTAAATTCCTTTGTCCAGCCCCACCAAGGGAGTTATTTGGTACGTTTGGACCATGTTGGCAGAGCAGACTGCACACAATGCCCTGTGTTCACTGCATTTCTGCTATCTTGACCAAGTGGCACAACTTGACTGCAATACTGACAACAGGGTGGCCACTTTGCATTTTTGTTTTTCCTGGGGCTGTGTGGTGCTGCACTACAGAGCAGTGAGGGCAGGGCTGTGTTTTCACCATGCAGTTGTTGGAGTCCACTGAGTCTGTTGGGGACCATTGTGATAAATGGGTCTGCAACCACTACTAGACAGGGGCTGGAAAGGGACACTTCAGAGATGACATCCAGTGTAGAAATGAGAGCAAATTGTTGCCGTGAGTTTACAGAAGAGAGGAGGACTGAATCTGCCTTTACACAAGGTAGAGTGTTTTCATTTCCTCTGTTGCCAAAAGAGGGTACCCCTCTGCTTCCCAGGAAGTTCTATACTAAGAAACAAGGAGATTACCAGCCCTGAAACTTGGGAATAAATAGGAAGAAGATAAATACTTCTCAAAGCCAACTTTTTTTTTTTTTTTTTTT
>WEIU01006526.1:3118-73911 GCA_013389925.1 Aegithalos caudatus | reverse complement strand
TTTTAAAATGTTTTTTTTTTTTTTTTTTTTTTTTTTTTTTTTTTTTTTTTTTTTTTTTTTTTAATCCTTGCTTATGCAACAGTACTTTTCTAGTCCACTAAAAGAATAGGAAAGCAACCAAAGTAAAGCTAATGGCTTTTTCTGATAGCACAGAGACTTCTGGGAGAAACACTCCATCTTCCATACACACACTGACCTTCACCCTTGTGCAGTAAGTTGGTGCAAAGCCTGCACATTTCATTCCCATTTGAGCTAAAGGATTTGTGTCAACCTGAACAATTCTCACTGTGGTGGGTTGCCACTCATGCGTGTAGAACATTGTAATCTTCCCCTTAAACTTTTATCTGGAACATACTACATCCCTACTACTCTGTTGTAAGCAGGGAAGCTTTTGGGTTTTGGATAAGAGAAATGATGAAATTAACATGCTGTGTTTGTAGTTGGACTAGATGATCTAATGACTCTGCCAGGCTTTAAATTTTATCAGTCTGTAGAAATAATTTTGCTTGAAATCAATGAGACTACCCATATGCTTAAATTTAGGCACCTGCATAAACATTTTCACGAGTCAGGATGTTATTCAGCACATAGTTATGAGCGGGGTGTTTTAGACATTATCAAGGAAATTATTTTTTTAACACTAACATTTCTGTTGTGTTGAACAGCTGCATCTCTTTGTAGAACTATTTTGATGCTGTCCAGTATTGAATATTGATTTCTTAATGTGTTTTAACTGGATTTCTTTTGTGTTCCCTCTTTCCCAGTTCTGCTTTTTGAGTGAGACTACTGTAGACTGTACACATATTCTTTAAAAAAATCTTGCTTTGCTCCAAACACTTGTAATTCTCTTTTTTTTTTTTTTTTTTTTTTTTTTTCTTTTNTTTTTTTTTTTTTTTTTTTTCCTATAATGGTAGTGGGTCTGACTGTGACTTGGAGCACAAAGCTTCCTTGTAAGAGTGTCTGGTATAGTGGAATAAGGGCTTAGAGAGAAATTAAGATACTTACACTGCTGCAATTGCATGAGGAATAATAAATCTTACTAAAACTGAACTAGCTTTGCAGGAAAGCATGGCATGACTTGTCACCCAAAGTGCATTATTTTGTAAGTCATGTGGTTTTTCTTCAATTCAGTCAGCTTTCCTGGAACCAGAAATCCACACTGCCCACACAGTAGTGACAGCTGACTGAAGTATTTATTTGACAACCCTAAACCTCTTTAATTACCTGGTAAAATAATGTCAGGGTAGGAAGCATGCAAACATCAACTTCCTTCTGGTATATCAAATTCTCATATTTAATATTTAGCTTGGAGCTTTAATAATTGCAGCCCTGTTAGTACTTGTGAACACTCAAAAGTGTTTATGTAGAAAGAATCTCCTGCAGAGTACTTAGACCCTAGCAGGTGGTAAGATTTTATAAGGTGCTGGGGTGTAAATTTCATTCTAAGTCATTCTGAAATCACAGAATCACAGAAAAAAATAGGTTGGAAAAGACCTTTGAGATCATGGAGTCCAACCTGTGACCTATCATTACCTTATCAGCTACACCACGACACTGAGTGCCTCATCAAGTCTTTTTTTAAACACCTCCAGGGATGGTGACTCAACCACCTCTTTGGGCAGTCCATTCCAGTGCCCTATCACTTTTTCTGTGAAGTATTTTTTCCTTATGATTCTATCATGAGGGACAGGCCCCTCAGTTTGCAAACTTTGATCTCATGAACATGTGAATTCTTACAGTTTAGAAACAAATCTTTATATGTGTGTGTTTATTAAGAGTATTAATTAGGGGATTTTAAAGTACCATCTATAGCATTTTTTCCAAAGGCAAATGTCAAATTGCATCAGTATGTTTTTGATCACCTTTTCCTGTAAACTACAATGTAACTGGCTGATTTCTAAATGATCTTCTCCTTATAGCTAAGGAAAAGTTTCTGTTTTGCTACATTCATGCAGTGGTACCAAGCCTAAAATGATGTGTTGAGTGCTGCTGACCGGAATAAACCTGAATGATACAGTGTGTGCTGTTTAGTTATACTGCAGTCGCTGTGCAACTGACATCTCATGGAAATGATTGTATTTATTCAACACCAGAAATTTTTAAATTAAAACACTCTTCTTCTGTTTCTGCTTAGTTTTTGTACGGTGCAATCAGTTACTGAAATTGAAAGCAAGGGATGTTATCTGCATGAGAGCATGCTATGCTGCTTACTCAAATTGCAGTCTAAAGAGCTTTCTCTTGCAAATATCTGTACAAGCTTCTAGTTTTACTGCCATTTTAGTCTTCACAAGACCGGGCTTAAAACCACCTGAAACTGACAATTGCTGTAAATAATGAGTACTTCCAAATCAGACAAAGAAAGGCCTGACCCTTTCCATGAGTGTTGGCTTACATCTGCTTCATTGGAATTGCTCCTTGACACCTCCCTGGGTCAGATTTTCAGCTGACTGCCGCTGTTTACAATTGTCCTATCACGGCTTTTCACCTACATGGATGACATCCTGCCTTGCTATCTTCACAAGAGCAGACTCTAAACATAATAGCATCCTACGGGGATACAGTAGAATAACAACACATCACACTTCCCTTTTACTCACCAGCCACGTTTTACCATAAACTGCTAATCCTAGACAACATCTGAATAACAAATAAATAATCTGAATAGCATATGCTTAGAGGTAATGTGTTAACACAAATGAGACTAATACAAAGGTTATTCTCCTAGATCTTTCAAAGCAGATAAAATTTGCCTGATGAAAACCTGAGTCTATTATTCTACAGCTTCTGTTCTGATGCCTGCAAATCACAACAGCATTTCCTTTCTTAGAAGTGCAAAGGACATGTTGAGTAGAAGAAATCAAACACAATCTTAAAAAACTTTATTTTTCCATCTTAAAATTCTGTCTTGTTGATGGTAATTCAGTGACTTAATATGGTCTGTACACTGATATATATAAAATTGAGCTTTTACATGCACAGTCATGATAGTGTAATATTGTGTATAGTATTTGAAAATAAGCAGATTATAAATTTCTACTCATATTCTACTGTCAGTTTAAACTAGACCTCAGAATGGCAACATGTAATATTGTAATGCAAGCAACAATGAATAATATACCTTGATTTGATATCTATATGTAGTATATTTTTGTGCATATGCATGCACACACACATGTATTACCTGTCATAATAAATTCTAAAACTCTAGAAACTTTCAGGTGCTTTAACTCAGGCTAAGTTCCTACCTTCAGGTGCACATTGTAAGACTAAATTATCACAAAACTTGAATTATATACATTTTCATATCTTTCTATAGTCTATATTAATGGATATTGTATAAACATATATTTCATATACCTCTCCCTCCCTCTGTCTGTCTCTAAATCTATATTTTTAAAGGAATGCAGAGTTGACACCATATTTTCCTTTGGAGCATACATTTACCATAACATTTCTCTAGTACTTAATCACGTTCTATAAGATGAACATGACACAAGTCAGGAAAACAGCTAAGTTATGTTATGGATTTATGGCAAAGGCTTCTTTTGCTTAAGGAAAGTTCAGAGGAATCCACAAGTGAATTCAGATTTATCTAAAAATCAGACATCCTGCCAAACCTTTATTTAAAAGTCAGTTGCCATTCCTTCCCCAAAGATCATTCTTTTTTCAGGCCACACCTGTAAAAAAGTGGAGCATGCAGCAAATAAAAATGCCAGAACGAGGCACTTACCTCAATTTGATAGGTATCCAACTTGCATCACTCTCCTTTTTTGAAAGAGTTCTTGTCAGGATATCAAGATGCTGAGATTCTTTGCTTCCAGCAGTGTCCTTCCCATGACTCTCCCACTCAGCAGCCCTGGCAGGGCCCTGGAGAGAGATGCAGGATTGTGCTCTGTTCACTCCCAGCAGCTTCACTGAGGCTGGGGCTCCTCTGAGCTCAATTAGCTCGAGATTGTTTGCCTAAATGGCAGCCACACTTCCTTCTATTCTTTCCCAACTTAGTTTTCCTGCCTCCAGTGGTGCTTTTTCCTTTCTTTGGACTATAAATAGGCTGTCACAACACAGTCTATAGCAGTAAGGAAGGCAGGAAATGCATTTAAACAAAGGAAAGATCTTAGGGGCTTTTGCCCTCCTCTGCCAATATAACTAAAATAATTTGATAGGGATTGGTCTGCAGACACAGTTCTCTTTGCATGAGGAAAACACTTGTTCAAAAACATGCTAGGATGTCATCTTTTGTACTCTACAAAATAAATGAGGAGACAGTAGCAGTAGGTCTAAGTCTCTTGAGTAATTATTACTTCCTTAAAGGATTTAATTAGGGTTAAATATTTGAATTTCTTTGGGACTGGAGAGTTGGAAAAAGGATTTTTTTTTTGGCTTAGAAAAGAGGACAAAGTTGTTAACAAGCTTTAAGAAGACAAAATATGTCTTAGAGGATGTGCAAATCTTCCATGGTTAAGAATGACGTTTAAAGACTATGAATCTTCATTTTGTCTGAGTACTCTCTTCCTCAGTGGAACTTATCCTGCAGACTAGAAGTGTTTAAGCAAACTGTGTGCTTACATGCAGGGAAACAGAATTCCTGTGCATGTATTCAATGAAGATGGCAGCGCAGCTGTAGCTCTCAGATGGCAACTATGTTGAAATCCTCAAATATGTTCCACAAATTAATTTGAGAAAAAGAATTATTTTGATGTGCCCTTTTTTTAATCAGAACTCTCAATTTACTTATTTTCAGCTTAGTGGTTTTAAAATAAATACCAAGTTTCCAAGACTCTCTCAAGCTTTAAAAAATAAATTAACAATTTTCACATTATCCTCAGTTAGGAATATAGAGTGGTATTTCTCTGTCTCTACCTCTTTGCCCTATCCCTACATTTTCTGTTGTCAAGGGTGCATGCCTTGCCTTTGCTTTACAGAAATTAGGTAAATTGCTGTAAAAAACCTTTCTGCTGCCTTTTACATTGGTAATTTGATGTTAGAATTGCTGTGTGTTTACTGAAGACTCTAGTGCATAGTTTGGGGTTGGTGATTATTTTAGTGGGAAGGTAGAGACCTGAAAGATAGCTGTTGTTGTGTGCATGAAAAATCTTTCTTCTTGTTTAAGATTTATATCCGAAATATACGAGGGGTCACACTGAAAATGGTGAGACCTAAGGACCCGTGGCACTTAAGGAATTTGGAGAATGTTAAACCTTTTGTTTCAGACATGATGTAGGCAAGGATCATGATTGTTAGCCAGTATGGTGCTTTATATATGAACTAGTAAATCTGTGTTAACCTTAGGTAGACTACAGGATGTCAGAGCATTTTATATAAGTCATCTTCAGGAAAGTGGCTGCCTTGTTGAGAACTTTGCAAAGATCCTGTCTGCCATGACAAGAATGTGATTGTTTATGAAAAAGAAGAAGAGACGCACAAGCGGCATGTGAATAAACACTGTTGATTTTTAATTTTTAATTATTAATTCTCATTAATAATAAATCAATACCAAGGTTTTCCTTGAAAGGGCTTTTTTAAAATAAAGTTAAACAAAAATAGGATGCTCCAAGCAAAACTCCTTTCAAAATCAATAATTTAATTTATAGAAGGACCTGAAAGTTATGATATTTATGGTACTTTTCTTCTTGTGTTAATAATCATATTTAGGAGACAGCTAGAAAGCCTTTGGAAGATGTTGATCTTTGCAGATCACATCCTACAATCTGACTAAGAGAAATGTAATTCTTTGTAGTGAACAGTGCATCAAATACCAACTTCAGCTGAAACATGGAACCAGATTTTGCTTAAAAGACTCCATTGTGGAGATGACTGAAGGCCAGCTGCAATCTTTCTGGCTCCTTTGGACCTCAGACCTAGGCTGAAGGATTGGCAATGTGTAAAAGTTATCTGAGCACCTGTGGAATAGGCCTTGCTGTTTCTGCAAAGTTGGTCTGCACAGTATAACAGCACTGAAATGCAAAGCTGCTTAGCAGTAATAAACTTGCACATACCTTTATTCAGATGTAGTTTAGTTGAAATCTTAAATCCTCTCAATGAGTTACTAGTGCTTACAGACTTGAATTTGCCTCACACGTGCTCTGTGTGCTGTTAGCACCAAGCAGTGCCAGAGCCCTGGAGAGGCTTAGTCTGGAATAGCTGCTTGCCTTGTGTCAGCACCGTGCCAGTAGAGCCCAATTGCACAAGCCTTCTTGCACTGATCTTGCTGGTAGCCTTCCTTTCAAAACCACACACATATTTTCTCAGTGACATTCAAAACATCTCTAAACATTAAAAATAGATTGCAAGGTTAAAGCAGAATTACCCTCTTCAGTTATTCTGACTTTGCAGACTAGAAAAAATTCTCACCCAGTGTGCAAACTTTCTCAGTCCCACTTTACCATTTCAGTCTTGAGGGGAGTCTGCCTTGAAAGAGATCTTCAGAGTTTTCACTAGAGACTTTCCCCTGGGAACTGATCAGGTAGCCGGTGGAAAAGAACGAGCTTGGAGCAGGCTGATAAATTGTTGCTGAGGGCAGATGTTTGTAAAGTGCAGTGAATTTTTCCCATGTCAAAGCTGAAGAGATGTATTTTCTTCAACAGTCTCATTCTTACTCATCCTTATGCATCAGTCTCTAGGACAAACAATGACTGCATGAGCAGATACCGGGTAACACTCTGGTACCCAGAACTTTTGGGGATCTGCTTGGTCTCTGGGAATTCAAAGCAGTTCATTTACATTTTGTGCCCTGAAAATACATTGATGTGTGAATGTGTTACAGATATAAACAAACTCTTTCTCTTCAGTGAGTTCTTCTGTGCAGATGCAGCTTCTTCAAAGTAAAGAGAATCATGAATTCCTCACCACAGAAAACTTACTTAAGACTGAATTATTGTATGGCAGCATGACAAAAGCATTGCTTTTTGCTGGACACCTCAGAGGGGCTTTGCACAAATAATACCAATTCCTACCACTGAGCCATAATACATGAATTTAGATGCACTGGGGATGTTCACCCCTCACTACTCCCCACCTCCCCCATAGCTGATTACTGTGTTAGTTTTAACTCTGCATCTGGCTTTTAACAATTAGAATGCTAATTGCTAATTACAATGGTATCCAAACTCCCATGAAAATTGAATATGGAAGTTTTTCAGAACAGCTTCCAAAATAAAAAGCTGAACTACCTGAACCTTCTCCTCTGCTTTTATGCTGCCCCTCCCTTGGGCTGCTGAGCAGCATTGTGTAATGCCACTGTTTTCACTGACATCAGTGGGAATGGGTTTGACATCAATTCAGCATGAGCAGGGAAGTACACTTAAGTGCCTGTAATTCATTAAGTAGCTTGAATTCCTTATTCTGTTATTCACATCCCTCTTACCTCCTCAGTTGTCTCCTTCTTGCCTTCACATTTTACTGCCTCATGGAATATGTTGCAAGAAATTACAAAACTTTTCCTGGTAAAACTATACAGAGGAAGAAACAAAGAACTAGTTTTTATCTTCTACAGCTCTTGTTTAGTCTACCTGACTTAACACTATGGAAATCACTTGTCTCAGTAATACTGAGTAAATTATAAGGACTTTCCTTTTGATTTCTGATTCTGTTAAACACAGATGGTCTTTCTGGACTGCAGTGCAGGCTGTGGGCCAGATCCCCAGCTTCTACAAATTGGGGTTGCTTCACCAGCTTCAGTGGAGTGACACTGATTTGAGCTGTCTGAGGAAACCTGCCAATTGGTTTTAATGTATCTGTGCCAATTCACAGCAGTTGAGGAGCTCTGAGTTTAAGGGCCTTTCTAATTGTAGCTTATGTTCACTGTATAGAAGATTTATTGGTTTTCTTCCCTCTGCCACTCAAGCAAATCATCAAAACATAGACACATCCCAAAAGATCTGCTGCTTACAGCCATGGGGCAAGGTGAAGAACTGTTCATGGTGATCTTAAAAAAGGAAGGGAAAACCACAGGTCAGACTTAGGCTGTGTGTCGACATGCAAGTAAAAGACTGATTGTCTGCCCAGTGTGTTCATGGTCTCAGGAGTTTAGCACAGCTGGGGGCTGTAATCCCTTATGCCATAACCTGTCTCTCTGTGCTTTTGACTTGTTGTGTGTATTAAAAAAAGAGCAATAATACGTTTTACAGCTAATGGATCCCTGGCAAAAATACTACCCACAGGAATCAGTTGACTTTTTCATTGTTGCTAGACGCTGCATGTACATAATTTTACTTATCCTCTGACATATATCAGTGAAGAAAATACTTTAAAATGGCTAATATATTTCTGCTTTTTGTTGGGGTTATGGAATTAGGTTCTTTTTTATGCTAATTTCACGTAGTTACCATTCATTGACCAAGATGAGTTACTTCCCCCACGTCTGTATGAATTTATTCTCCTGTGGCTTCCTTTGCCACTATGGCAAAAGGCATAACCAAATGGTGACCAAACATCTTTGGATTTCAAGATGTTGATTTCCTGCATCTGCCAGAACAGGGGAGACAAGTTATGTTAAGTTAAATGTGCTAAATGTATTTGTGTGAGTTTATGGAAAGATTGCAGCCCAAGTCTCTTTGCTGCCACTTGTGGTAGGGCAGCCTGTTCTAAATGGCTTTTTGGGGTGTTGATACGCAGTTCTTTGTTGGAGTCTGAGTCATGCTGACAAACTTGTGCTCTTCTGCTAGAATGGTGGGTTGAACACCAGAAATCCTACTGGAACACGTGCGGGGAGGGGAGATGACTAATTTGCCTGCCACAAAGGTGACATTTCTTCAATGCCAAATCTCTCTTGCTTGCAAACAAATCTCTCTTGTCTTGAGAGCAGCTGATTGCTGCAGTCTCCTCTTCTAAAGGAAGAGGAAGAGCTGCTCTGCCAGGATTCCCATCAGGTGCTGTGATAGCTGTCACCTCCTGCCTGGTCCTGGCTGGCCGTCATCCGGCCCTTGCGAGCCCCCCAGGACAGGACCAGTGGCACATGGAGAGTCCCAAATCATGAGGTTTATTCAGCAACATCAAGGATCACAGTGGGTATCTGTTTTGTTATGTGGGAAAGATGAATGTCTGTTCCTTTTTTTATTTAGGAACTGTTCCAGAGCAGTTAATGCTTTCCCTATCTCCTTGTCCTGCTTGTATGAGCTAGATTTACATGAGCTAGACCAGCTGTTCTCAGCCTGGGGTAGGAATTTTGTTGCGCAGGGACATTAAACAGTTTATTTTTCATGCATCAGGAAAAGCCCTCACAGTGTTAGTCAGCTGGACTTGTTAGGTGACAACTTCTACCTTAGGCTAATGGCTGTTTTAATAATAGCCATTGTTACACTTAATTGCTCTGCAGGAAACTTTCAACTTCTNTTGTTTGTTTGATTTTTTGTTTCTTTTTTTTTTTTTTTTTTTTTTTTTTTTTTTTTTTTTTTTTTTTTTTTTTTTTTCTTCTAATGCTGATTTTGGGGTCAGGCTTTTCATGTTCTTCTCTGGGGCTTCCCGTTTCTCCCGTTGCAGAAACACAAATTCTGTCTTCTTGAAGCTGTTTCTTAAGACCACTGTTTGCCTCTGGGGCTTTTCTTAACATGACCTCAGGAGAACAGCGTGGCACAGCAGGTGCTGCGCTGACCTCTAGTGACAGGTCAGGGGGACAGAAAGCATCTTTGCTGTTCAAATCCGCCAACAGCAGCTTCCCGTGGAGCACCCCCCTTTCCTGCAGTGTTCAGCCCAAACAAATCGTAAGGCCATCATCTCTCCTACTGTATCTCCAAGCCTTTATAATGTTCGCTTAAATTTCTGTCCACTTGTGAAACATCTGGTGTCGGACTCAGATCTTCTGCTGGCTGTGCAATGGCAGAATTCTATTAACTCTTATTAGTTCTTATTAAATATAAATTATAATTATATATTAATTATAAAATGAACAAATTTTGCAAGCCGATGATACTTCATTCCATTTATGATACTACAATGAAATTATTTATGTGAAGATAATGTAACCCTCAAAACCCAGAATTTAAAAAGTTTGTTTTGACTCTTACAATTTGCCTTTTTAATTACATTTCAGTCCATGTGTCTTGTTGCCAACAGGGGAGTTGTAAGGGTTCAGTGAGAATGTCCTTGTCATGAAACACAGAGAAAAAGTTTATAATTAGCAAATGTCTCTAGGGTTGCTAGATCTCTTTCAAAAGGTTTTTGAGACTTCATGCCTCACAGTTTTAAATTACTTTAATTTTTAAAATTTTGAAGTGTTAGAAAATCACTTATAAACTGGGAGCAGAGTTACTCCCTGTGTGAGTCACTGAGGTCAGCTGAGTGCACCAAAAATAGAGTTGTACCAAAATTAGGTGGGACAGTCTTCATATTAACAGGTACTGTCAACTGTACTTGTACAGAAGAATGAGGGGATGACAGTGGAAACCACAGGGAACTAAACCAGAGGCATTAGAAGTAAAAGGGAGTCCAAGTGTGAGAGGGACGCTGCAGGGACCTTTTGTTTGGCCTGCCCTTGGAGATCGGTAGATCATGTGCAAGAGGCTCTTGTTTGAGGTCCTTGCCCTTGAGTCCTGGGTCTCTAGGACCTGTTTTGAGTTAGGTGTTTAGGCAGGGAAAATACCCCTAATGTTAGATTCTCCTAGACTATTGTCCTCGGGGTACACATTTGCAAGTGTTTTGTTAGGTCTCATACATGGTAGATGTAATGTTTTTAGCAAACACTCAAACATAAACTGAATTTTACTGGATGAGGTAAGGGCTATTTTGGCTAAAAATAGTTATTGCTGCCTTCTGGTGGAATAACCCAACACCAGAACAATTACCAGATGTGAAATTAAAATATATATCTGAATGCACTATGCACTCAGCTGTGAAACCCTCAAAAGCTTGCTGTCATCTGCTTTGGTTTATATCCAGTGTGCTACAATGAACCAACATCACAATCAGTAATACAGCTAATGTAATTCTTTTTTTTTTTTCTTAGCAGGCTGAAAAAATTTAAAATAATTATTCTTAAAAAAAAAAAAAAAGGGATGTCTAATCATGAGCAAATGGGAATGAAAATTCTGTGTTCAATCAGCTCACTATTGTGCAAGGCAAAGGATTTCCCTTTCCTGTCTTATTTTTGAAACTTCCTTATTCTGTGTTTGCTGTTCAGCTCAGTTTGGCGATGCTGCAGGCCGAAGAACACATTAATTGCTAAAGGCATGTCTGAAAGTTCTTGGTTACGGTGAAAGAAGGACAAAGATGTCACATCTCTCCTTGGTAGTTTTGTTACTTGGTGGTGGTGGCTTCTATTCCTGTGAGGAGAGGGATCACTGTGAGGGAAATGATTGGTTTACCTTGGTGGAAGGTTTTCCTAAGTACCGGATAGTAGCTATCAATTTCACCACATGCCAAATCTTTATTTAGAGACGGAAAACTACTTTTGTGGTCTCCAATGCCAAAGAACAGGAAGGATGGGATACATGAGATGCTGAGGCTTTGGATCATGAGCAAATGACAGGATGTACTGGAGGCAAAATAGCAAAAGGGAGACTGCATTGAAGACACCTCCTGGAAAAGGGGGATCAAATGGAACAGAAAGTGGGGAATGCCCTTGTGGTCAGAGCTGAGTTGGATGGCTGCCTGCAGCAAGAAGGACAGGTGTGTCACAGCCTGAGAATGGTGCCCACTCACAAAACTTCAGGGACTGCCTTCATAACAGTAAAGTTTCATCCAGTTTTAGTTGAAAACAAATAATATCCTGACAGGGATTTTGGGTCAGGTCTTACCTACTCTTCCGGGCAGCTACTGCCTGGATGAGAAGTGGCAGAAAGTGAACTTTTAATGTGAAAGAAATAAAAAATCTGCTTAGCTGCACTCAAAACTTTTTTTTTGCCAGAGACATTCCTCATTAAACACACATGGTGGGATTTTTTTTGAAAGAGCTTGGCACAGCCTTTCCCCTGCTCCCACTGGAATCCATGTAGGTGCCACAGGTTTCAGTGGGAGGAGAGCTAAATCAATATGGAGTGCTTTGGAAAAATACAGCTCAGAATGGATCCTGGCAGCCTGAGTAGATAGGGATTGGAGGTGATGCTGAAATTGTCACGTAGAAATTTTCCATGCTGGCTAGCATTATCCTCTCCATCCTCCTTGGTTCAGAGCTAATGGAAAGCAGTGTGTAGCAAAGCATGACTTGAGGGGAAGGGAAAGTCAGTGCTGAATAAAATAAGAATACCCTAATTTCCTCGCTCCTCTATGTCTTTCGTCAGGACAAAAATTACAGAACTTCCCTCCTTCCTGAAGTTGCCACTTAGCTCTTCAAGAATATAAGGGATAATTGCAAGCAACAGTGCACATTGTGCATACTGCTCCTTCTGGATGGGATTCTCCTGACGTGGGCTGAGCAGCCTGGTTCTATCATCTCCGAAGTGCACCTGGTACATGCTCAGGTGTGGCAGAAGTAGGGGAGGAGGTCACGTTCCCTCTGTCCCATTACCTATCTCCTATAAGGATTGGCAGTAGAGGCTGCTGCGCTGGGTCACAGCCTGGTCTCATGGAAAAATGTAGTCTGGAAGGGGCCGCTGGAGGCCCTGAATGTAATCTCCTACCTTGGGCACAGCAAACTTCCGAGTTCAGTGAGGTTTCTCAGCTGCTGAGGCACAGCAGTAATTTCTCCAATCTAGAGGGGGAAGAGCAAAGCGATCAGGGGCCTCAGACATATGTGGAACAAATCATGCATCCTGAAAGCTGATCCAGTGGTGTTGAAGGAAACCTGACACAGCTGACATCCTGCATTTCTTTGGTTTATGTCATTCTGTCCCCATCAGGTAGTAAAATCTCTTATCAATACAGCTTGTCACAGGATAATCCTGTTTTGCAACATGTTCTCTTGTTGGCACATGGGCACTGAAGTGGTAAAGGTTGGTGAGGGGAAGGCTGGTGTTTGGGCTCAAGATCTTGTACAGCTGTGTCAGCTCTGGAGGTGGTGCCCCACATGGGTCCAGATTTTCTAGTCCTTCTGCTGTGTGAGGTTATTCCTGCAGCTGAAAGTAGTGACAGTAGCCCAGTCCTGTAGGAGCCACTGTTGGTCTCACATGGTGACATTATCACTCAGTGAGAAACCTTCAGCAAGAGGCTGATTTTCCTCATTCCCTCAGTTATTCTGCTTCTCCTTTGGATACATCGTGTTCAGCTTCCCTAGGTAAATCTCAGTTCTTCTGATAGAAAAAACTATAGAAATACCAAATAACCACAGAATCACAGAATCAATTGGTTTGAAAAAGACCTCTGAGATCATTGAGTCCAACCTTATGATCAAACACCACCACATGAACTGGACCATGGCACTGAGAGCCACATCCAATCTTTCCTTAAACACTTCCAGAGTCAGTGACTGCACCAGTCATGGTCTCAGAAGTGAACAGTAGCCTCTGTTACACACAGCAATTTACCCCTTCTTTGCTTGAATGGCTCTTTAATAACTCCCTTGGCCTGCTCGGTGTTAAAAGAGGCCCCAGCAAGCACAAGCTGCCCTTCAAAGTGGGTGGCATTGTTAAAAGAACAATACCGTAGTGTCTTCTAGAGGCAGCAGCAGGGCTCCTCAGTTCGCCGTACACTTTGAAGGAATGCGCTGTGGTTTTATTGCCACCCAGAGCAGGCCTGTGACATGCTCTAATTGGGTCTGTCACCTTTCTTTTTGAGGAATTAAGAAAGTGCCAAAGCCAGGAGCCCCTCTCCTGCCAAACTCAGATTCAACCCCCAGGAGGGTAACAATCAATGTGAGCTAATAGGTCATGACAACTTCTTTGGTGCCTATAGCATTTTAGGACTTCTCTTAGTCAGGAATTTACTTGACTATGTCAGTTGCCACTGCCTAGCTGAATATTTGTCATGACTGAGAGTTCTGTCTCTTGGATCCAAATGATCTGTCCAGCTGTGAGAGTTTTTTTTCCCAAGGAATGTTAGTGTTCACTTTGATAGTTTTAACACTGGCTAATTTTTTCACTGAATAGCATCCCAACACGAAAGGAGCTCCTCATATCAAATGTCTTTCTAGCTGAAATGCATGTTACTCCAGGTCCATGGTAACTTCACTCTCATTAACACAGCAGCATTAAAAGGGAACTAGCAGAATTCAGTTTTACCATGTCAGCAATTTTATTTTTTGTAGCAAGGAAATGTCTGCCTGCAAAAGGATTGATTTTTGTTTTAGAGGATCCATATGGATATATAAAGTATTGGTGCCATTTGGTATAAATTGTAATCAGTTCCAGATTCTGCTGTACTTAAAAACTTGAATCATGGAATTGTATGTGGTGGTTTCTGTATTTTGAAGGCTCTCACCTAAACCGCAGCTCTTGTAACAACTAAAATGGCTACACCCATGGTGCCCAATCCCTTGTCTTAATCATGTTAAGAAAATGTTTGTTTAACTATGAATCAAAATTGTATTCCTAAGCCCTGCAGCTTTTCAGGTGAAATGACAGAACCAGCCTTGCTACACTGGGGCAAAGTAGGTGGGCTCCAGAGGCTGAATTTCACTTAATTCCTTCAATTGTGGTTCCTTTGTTAAAGCATTTCTGAAGGCCTGGAGCCAGGCAACGTGGAATACTAAGCACTGGGATGTAAGTGGGATTTAGGCTGCTTGGTCTGCTTTTGGCTCCCTGAGTGTTTAAAGGCACATTAGAGGTACAAATAGGTGGAAGGGAAAGGCACAAGCATGCAAAAATCTGCTGCCTGCTTATACAGTGTCTGTGATTGATAGAAGTGTGTGGCTGTAATGGGGACATGGTTATTGAACCAGAAGAACGTTTCAAGCTTCATCCAGGGCTTGGGTCAGCTGCTGCCCTCTTGAATTAGGTAGGGGAGATGGAAGATGGCTGGACACACCAAAATTTTTTTTGTGACTTGCTGCCAACAGAAATGAGTAGGCCAAGAGATGGTTTGGGTTTGCTGGGGGAATTGTTTTCTATGGAACCAGGGCCAGTGTAAGCCATCACTGAACCTACTGGTAGCTCTCAATGCTGTGACCAATTTCAACCATGTCTATAAGGAAAACTAGAGCAAAAGGCCAGCACAATCTGAGGTCTGTGAACTTTGACGAACAGCTAGAGACAAATGACCCAACTAATCCTCCTTGCTGAGAGCATGGACAACATTCAGTTCAGCGGCAGTTGTGCCAATGCATCTGCATCTGTCAGTGTGTCGTGGCACTCACACCTGCAAATGGGTGCTACCTGTGTATGGATTGATGGAGTATGGGATGCTGAAAATCTGAGGCTGGAGTGAGAGCTGCAGTGGTGGCTTGGGGCCTAGGCTGTCTTACAGAGATGAACACAGCTGGTTACTGAAGCAGGAGGGAGTCAGGAGAGCACTGTCTTGTCTATGAATTTCCATGGGCTGAAAGCAGCCCAGGGCTCATCCTGAGCCCAGTGACAGGTTGGAACTGCGACCTTGCTCTTTATCAATATCATAGGATTAACCTCAAGCAGGACAACTAAGAGTTCCTTAGTTTCAGCATTCACTAAAGACTAGACCTTCCTTCTCCCTTAACCACAGAAAGTAAGAAAGAATTAGTTTTGTGTAATTATAGACCACCTCTAGTGTTTGTAATCCACCTCTTTCTGACTAGAAGAGTGGCCCTCCACCCTATTCTGCCTAATTCTAGAAAAGTCAACAGAGTTGGGCACTTCACAAAGAACCTCCTCCCTAAAGATCCCTCTTTACAGAGTTTTATTGAGACTATTTTACTGCATCTCCACTAGCCCTAGGGTCAGGTTCCAGCAGACAGAGGGAAGTGTCCTGGAAAGGACAGATGCTACTGCACATTTATGGTCACAGAGACGTCAGTAAGATCGGCTGTAGTGTGCAGAACTAAAAGGGATACAACTTACGATATTTTTGGTTCTGTGGCTGACCTGAATATTGGAAAATAAATTTAATTCAGAATTGAAACAGGTGGTGGGGTTTTGGTTTTTTTTTTTTTTTTTTTTTTTTTTTTTTTTTTTTTTTTTTTTTTTTTTTTTTTTGTTTTGTTTTGTTTTGTTTTGTTTTGTTTTGTGAAATAATAACCTAATTTTTGGACAATTGGACTGAATTTGACTCATATTTAAAAATCATAAGTTATCCTTCTTTTAATTCAGGGTAGGTCTAAAAGACACAGCAAAACATTTCATTTGAAAAATATGAAAAGGACCTGTTTCAGGATTTCCAAAAGAAGAGCTCCTTCACTCTGGAGAAGGTCAACGTGAAACGTGTCAGTCTCCTAAGATCTTTCTCTCCTTCCACTGAAAAATAAGAGCTGATGGGAAGGTACAGCTCATGAAGAAAAGGAAATTCTCCCCCTTCTTCTCAGTATTTCTGAAAACCAGGCCATCATACTGTAGAGTGTTATTTGCAGATTTAGTGGGAAACATGCCTAAACCAGGAAAGAAAAGAATCAGCTTCCAAGTCAAACAGTTTCTGTAGGTCTGTGTTTGAAATCTTCCCCCTGGAAGCCTAACTTCAGGCATTAACTAATTCACATTCTGGTCTTACTAAAACAGCATAAGAAGGAAAAACTAGCCAGACAACTCCCTAAGATTATTGTAATGTAAATTAAATCTTGTACTGTAAACACCTCAGGGCTGATTCTTGTAAAACAAACACACACACAAACACAAAAATGGAGGGGCGGGAGCGGGGGGAGTAAGGAAAGAAGCCAAAATTAGTAAATAGTATTTTTTTTTTCTAAAAAAAAAGGTGATTTTATTGAGTTTTAATATACAGCTTTAATATGTTAGGGTAATCATACAAGATCTCTCTTGTGTTCAATTTACACATTACAATAGAGATGTGAGCTAAAATCTTTTGGTTTAATGTACAAAAGGAATCCAATGTTGTCCACTAGCAGCTTTGAACTTGGCAAGAAAGGTTCTAAAGACTTTAAGTGCAGTAACAACCATACAGAATACAAAATGCATATAAGGACTTTTCGCCAAGGTATATAAACATTTGAAAACAAATGGTGCCTGCTCCACAGGGCAGACAACTTGCAAGTTAAAAAAAAAAGTCACTGACCAATGTTCCAGGGAAGGAGGAGCATCACCCTGTGTAACAGTTCTCATAAAATGGACTAAGAATATCTGTATCATAGAATTTGTACTGATCAGAAAAAAAAGTTCTGAAAAGAAACAGTAGGCAAGGAAATGAACAATCAAAAAATGACATAGTAATATAAAATATTTCCATCACTATTTAAATGCCAAATTAATCAAGCAATAGTAAAAAAATCCAAAACAAAACCCCCAAAAAACAAAGCTCTTCTGTTTAAAATAACAGCACTGTTTGTGATTATTTTCAGAGATTTTTAAAATGAACACACTATATACTTGTTTCTTTCATACAGAGCAATGTGTCCATTTGGTCTGTCATTTCAGTGAAGCTGATAAACAACCAACCCATCACGTCTTACCTTTGACACATTTTAACCCTTTTCTCCCCTTTTTGTTTGCTACTCTGGTGCCTTCTCTTCTCAAGTTAAATACATTTCTTCCTTTTGTTTATGCAGTGCAGAGTATATGGGCTTAGGATATGGAGATTTTCCTCTACTCCAGTTCACTCTCTGGTTCTGAGTTCAGTGGTGTGCAGTAGTTTGGCTTGTCTGAAGGCACGTACCCAGGGAGACACAAGCACTTGTACGACCCTTCCGTGTTAATGCATTTGGCATTCTTGCAGAGAGACATCCTGTTGTTCAGCTCGCTGCACTCATTCACATCTGCAGAAAGGAGACAGCAAAAGACATGTGTACTTAAGTCTG
Source organism: Aegithalos caudatus (assembly GCA_013389925.1). Lineage (NCBI taxonomy): Eukaryota > Metazoa > Chordata > Aves > Passeriformes > Aegithalidae > Aegithalos > Aegithalos caudatus. The sequence continues at coordinate 56,171 of WEIU01006526.1, read as the reverse complement.
GTGTGCAGTCAATACTCATTTAGTTCCAGCATTGTTAGGACTAGAACAATCTGCACAAATGCCCTGAGAACTTTATTTTCAGTTCCGATTGGGTGGAATTAGGCTGGGTCAAAAGCTCTAAAAGATGAATTGGGAAGAGGTGGAAGTTATCACAGGAAATCAATAGGGTATTAAAGGTCATTAAGTTGTTAGATTACCAAGTTCAAATTCAGCCTAGCTGTAGAACAAAATTAAGTAACCACTTACAGGTGTTTGTGGCTGAAAAGTGACTTTAAGAAAGAAGCTCGAAGTTCTTAGTGTAACATTTGTACTTTACTGACTGAATACTTTAGGAGCTGCTGGCTGTCAACTGAATAGTTGTGAAGGGCAAACTACCTGCACTCAACATCATGCAGCTTTGGCCTGACATACACAGCAGCTACATCTTTTCCTATTAAGGAGGCCACTTGCCATAAAGTCCTGAAGATTACAAGGCACATAGGCAGCTTCTCATCATAGAGCTGGGAGATTCCAGCTGTGTGTCATGAAGCATAATGATAAACAAGGTTAGCACAGACCTTAAACTGAAATAATCACAATTTGTTCTAGGCTTCTACACTGAGGCATGGTTGTTTTGCTTCATCTTCTTATTGACATCTGCTCTTCCCATGTTCAGTTGTTTTAATTGAAGATAGAGATGTCTTGGTTAGTAAATGTGCAGATTTAGTAGTTTGAGAGTGAGAGAAATAGTTGAGTCTGTTGACTATTGAAATCTGTGACAATCAGGGGCCCAACTTCACCAGCTGGTTATCTGCATATTTAGGCAATAACTCTGAATCCACTCAAAAATCCACTCCTAAAATCACTCCTCTGCTCTGGATCCATTTCCATCCTCCTAGCTTACTAAAGCTTTTGAAAAACATTTGGTCTGTATATGAAAGTCTTGATATAAGTCTTAGCTTCATTCCACAAATGTGTCTGTTCACTTCTACTCTCTTAACTGAACACAGCTGTAATGACCAAGCTACACTGAGGAACACCAAGATATTTTTGTAACAGTCATTATTGGCCTTTGCAGTAAATAAAACAAAGCTTGGATCTTTTCACAATTCAGGTGATCACCCCTAACCCCTTTGTTCAAGGCCTCCTAAGGTGGTGACTGAGTGAACTGACAGACTACCAGGAGATGACAGGTGATGTGACAGGTGATAATGCTATCCTCACCAACACAAGTCATTTTGGCCATGTCCAGGTGATAACCATCAAAGCAGTCACAGGTGTAGCCTTCCTGGACTCTTACACATCGGCCATTTTCACATCCATTCAGAATCCCACATTCCTCTGCTTGTAGCTCCTCAAAGCTGTTCAGGAAACCTGGGAGGAGAAAGAATTGCAAACAAGTATGTTACAAAGCTATTGAATCCATATACCCAAATATATAGTGAGAGTCTGAAATTCTCTCAGAAGTTTACTGGAATGTGACTTGACTTTGCAGAAAATAGGTCAGCTTTAGCAGAGCTGCACCATCTGGAGTTTTAAATGTACCAGAAATGTGCTGTGTTATGTTTCAAGATGGAAACTGAGTAACTTGGTTAACTCTTAAGTTTTATTTTCTGTTAAAAATTTGTGAGTTTTTTTGTAGAATGGAAACTCCATAATTTAATTGTTTATTTTTAAAGGTAAATCAGTGTTTCCTAAATAGTACCTTTTATTTCAATTGTTATGTGTATCAGCCTTTAAGGAAACAAGTGGTCATGCAACTTGGAATAAAAGTTTCTTAAAAAGGGATTGTAGAAAAATAAGGTAAGTGTGTGTGTGTAGAGAGTTTAGAGATGCATTATAATTTATCCAGAAGAAAACATATTAAAAAAAAAAATCAATCCCAGCTGCCATAAGGAAAATAAGAAGAAATCAGAGACTGCTTTCCTGTTGTGGTTTTTTGTTAACAGCCCTTTGGCTTGTGCTTCAGTGACTGGTGCCAGTACAAATACCTATAATCTACCAATTCCTCCTTGTCATAATTCTAGATGGTGAGCAGTCAAAACTCAAAGAGTTGAGGGTTTTTTTTTTCACCTCTTATACAAAGAGTTGTCTTTGTATTCAGTGGTTTGTATAATACTTTTTGTGCTCCCTGCCTTAGGGCTTTTGTGACAGTTATGCTTTTATATATAAGGAAAGATTTATACTGACAAAATTATTTTACATTTTTATATGTTCAGAGATTGTCTCTAGGACTGAACTGCTCCTGTAAGTCCTAAGGTTTTTCATTAGCTTTCTGCTCATGGAGCAATGATGTAACAGGACTGCAGGTGGCAGTCCATCACATCAAACAGACTTCCGTGGAAAAAACTGAGAATGTTTGAGTCATAAGCTTATTAGCACAATGAATATATAGAGGGGAAATTGGAGCTGGAGTGCAATAGAGTAGGATATATCTCCCCATCTGTCCTGTAACAGGTAGTGGCTCCACCAACAAGCCAGAAACTTATTGAAAAACTGTTTACTGATTCATATTGCAACAGCTGTGATACATATATTTGCTAAGCTACCTAGGAATATGAATTTCTCCTGTGCTTATGTTTGTTTTTTTTCCTTGTCTTTTCTTATTTACTCCATCCTGTCTTGATCCTTGAGGCCCTCTTTTCTACTGACCTGCTTTTGCCTTTCCTACTCTGCCCTTTCTACATCATCTTCCATTTAACTTCCATACTAACATTTCCACTCCCCCTCTCTTTGACTACAGATATTGTTCCTATCCTATTGTTCCTGACTTTCTAGCATGGTGGGCTTCTTAGTAAGGATCAAGCTGATCAGTGATACGCTGAGTAGATTCTGAAGACGCTGAACACATAATGTGATGCAAGTACTTGCTGACAGATGTCACATCTCAAAAACATATATAACACACAGGATGTATACAAGTGTACATTAAATGGGAGGCATTGGAGTCTTTTCCATGAGCCCTGTAAATCGCTTCTCAGTGCAACAGTGTTGAGGATATTAAGCACTGTCATGAGGTAGGTATCCAAGTTTCATTACTTGCTGAGTCCTCTGGCAGAGCTTGCAGAGGGCTCAGGAGAGACCTTTAAAGACCTTTTCTAAATTAGAAAACAGTGCCATGAAAGGGAAAGATGTCCCCCCCAAATACAAAGACTTTTAAAATAAAAAGAGAGACATAATTTATTAGACATATAGATTATATGTATGCACCTACATATATATATGCATAATATATGCATGTGCCTACCTATATACATATATATTTATTTTCTCTCCCTCTGTCATAAATACAGTATTTATTTAACTAAAATGTATATCACTCACAGCAAGTTCTACTTCACAAAATATACTCCAGTTCAAAACAACTCAATGGGACCTGCATTGTAATTCTGAGGTATGTTTTTGTTTCTGTAGAAACTGATTGCACAATGACAAATATTACCCTGATGTACATGGCCCTGCCATGGGATGGGATGTATTGCTGTATTCCTCACACAGCCTGCAGCAGGACTGTGATCTGGAAGTCTCTGATGCCCTAAGCAGGATGTCCCATATGATCTAGTCATAGGATGGGAGCAAGAGCCACGAGCTCTTAAGCCTCTGTCCCTAAGAGGTTGGAACTAGATGATCTTTAAGGCCCCTTCCCACTGAAGCCATTCTATGAAGAGGTCTCAGCTGTGGATTCAAAACTTTCCACAATTTATTGTATTTATTTACCACTACATTCTATACCTTGCTTATACCTTATGAAAGGCTGCTTTCCAGATTAACAGTAAGTTAACATTGTTCTGGGTTTTTCCTTGTGTAATCAGTAGTTTTGAGCTGTGTAATGTTTCAGTTACACATCAACACTCAGTAACACTGACAGGAGAAGAGTATAGCAGCAACTTGCAGGCCATATATATCTGTAAAGCACAAAAGTTACCAGCTCCTTCTGGTACTTACACTTTTCTTCTCTAAAACTGTGGTAAAATATTCTGGACTTTTAGAGGGTGCCTTATTTTGAGGAAGATCCTGGAATCTGTAAGCATTTTTCTCCTGCAAATTTTAACAGTGAGCTGGGCCCAAACCAACATAAAGAGCCCTGATATTCCTCAAGTACAAATGAGATGCTGTGCCGCAATCTCTCACACCCTGCTTGGCAGCCCATAGTATCCAGTCTGGAGTCCATACATATGTGTACTCTCTGATCACACTGTGCTGTATATTTTCTCTGTTGAGCAAGAATGACTTGCATGCTCTCATTTCACCCATACAAGTTCTGCTGGGAAATCATGGAAAGCTGAAGAGGGTTTATTTTTCTTTTTTTTTTTTTTTCTTTTAAATTAAATGCACTCTGGAGAAATCTGTCCCATGCTCCAAAGGAAAATCAATTTGTGAGAAGGAAAATTGGCAAGCCTTTTGACCTTGAGCTGTAAAGCTGTTGGTAAACACAGATTTAGTACATTTGGCACAAACCATTTCACTAGATTAAAAATTAATTGTACTCTGAGCCCAACTGGACTCTCATACAAACCTGGCTCTTGAATTGGAACACCTGACTGAAAGCTAGTGTCATAGGAATAACTAAATAGGCCACACTACTCAGAAGCAAAGAGAAGAATGAAACTGGCTACAGAGAAAAAAAAAACTGAAGCAAAAATCTAATTTCAAGACTTTTACATAACAGAGAATTTTGCTTACGATCTTCAACAAAGTATGGGTTGGTTTCTGGAGTGTAGTGCTCCTCGAAGTCAACCAAAGCATCCTGTCCATATGGCCGTCGAGATCCTGGAACAGGAATGTTGCACAGCTGGGCGTAATCCTCTGAGGGGGAAAGAAAATAAGATATAAAAGTAAACACACTTGTAACACAGGCTGCATTACATTAGTCCCAGTGAGCTGTGGTTCATATTTGCTGGAAATAAACTTATCTTCCTAGAAACACCATAAATCTGCAGAAAAGAAAATTTCCAGAAAGCATTCTCTCTTCAAGAAGGATGTCATTACAACGTTAATGAGCCAAATATATACTATTAAGTCATTATAAGGGTAACACCAGGGATGGATTTGAGTCAATAACTGTACAAAAAGTTACATGTCCAGTTCTTCTGCTCTTTCTGCCACGGGCTTGAAAGTGTGAGTGCTGTTCAAAGTCTCCTTGGCTGTGAACCTCAAAGAGCATGGGGAAACACACAGGAGAAATAGTTAAATATGATTTTGTGCCTCTCTCTAAAAAGCTAGACTACACAAGTTGAGACCAAAGCAACTCTTCATTTTAGATGTCAGAGTCCATGTTTGAAAAGCTTATGCAGGGTTTGACTCTCTCATAAATAAAAAAAAAAATTGTGTCAACTCTGTTTCTACAATCACCCTTTACTAAAAGATATGCAACACATTTTATCTGAAAACAGAAATATTGTTAAAATACAGCAACTCAGGTGCTCCTTTACTGTTGCTACAGTCTATTTAGTATCTGGTTCTGTGAAGATTGCCTGGTGTTCTGAGAATCAGGCAGAAAAAGGATGGGAAAGAAAAACCACCAAAAGAGAGGGAGGAAAAAAAAACCCTAAGCAGATACAAAATCCAAGAATTGCAGATGGTTGCAGAGCCAGAAACCTCATGCTGTGTAGAACTGTCCCAGACAGCAAATAGTTGGATAAGTCCAGACTGCCTCTAGACAGTACAGAGCACAGCCCTACTTGCTGTCCAGCGCTGTAATTTTATTTTTACAGGTAGTATCTCCTCCACCTGGAACCATTTTATTTTGTACTGAAGAAACCAAAGTGTTCAAAAAGTCTGTTTGAATTCTGTGGTCAACAACTTGGCCCTCTGAGAGCAAAAGACGGAGCAGTACAGGCAAAGCTTGTCTGTGCACACCCAGAGCTGCCACGGCTGCCAGTCCAAGTCTGCAGCATGAACTCCCCAGAGAACTTACAGATGATTGCAAATCCCACCACATTCTGCTGCAAGAGCAAAGTGGTTTCCTTTGAGCTATGTCCTCCAGAATATATTTATATACGGTAATAATATTCAAACACCACTTTGCTCTTCCATAGGATAAAGTACACTGCCCAACAGCAACATCCCAGGGCACAGGAAACAAAGTCAGCATGGCAAAATAAATGACATATAGCAAAAGTTACTTACATCCCTGACTATACTGCTTCCCACTGAGATACTGTGATAATGAGCATAGTTTTAAGAGTTGTTATAGGACCAGAAACACCCCATTCTTTCTTCTTCACATCTAACACCAGATTAATATCCATACATGGGGACAGGAGTGACCCCTTTGTTCATATGTATACACAGGAAAGCTATGCAGAATAATAAAGCAATTTCTCACAGATGCCCACAAATGTTCTTGGCAAGGGAAATCTGTGTTCTACCACAAAACACTAATTCATCTGGCTTATGTGGAAGAAACCACCACATAAAAACAGTCAGTGAAAGGCAAAGGGACAAGACAAGCAGCTCTTAGGGTTCACTGCTTCTTCCACATGAATGTGATCTAATGGGAAGGACTGGGCAGAACCTGGACACTGGCTTCCCAGATTATGCAGTGCTAATTTTGCCATTAGTGATACTGGTAGCATAAACAACATTTTAGTTCTGCAGGAATCTGTGAAACTTTTGAAAATCCATAGAGCTGGAGCTCTCATGTATATGAGAGTTGCATTGATGATTGTGCAAGACTATTTTCTATTGCATGTCTACCAATGCAAAGTTGCTCAACATCTAAAGAAGAATTAAGAAATGCTGACAAGAGAAACTTGTTTCCTGCCCCACTGGCCCCTCAAAAATAAAGTTCTGAATATCTGCATTTTTAGGACTTATACCTATAATACTCTCTTAATACTGTATGTTCTGTTTAGCTGTGCAAGTAGCATACACTAAATTTCTTGTCTTTTATAATGTGTTGATTTAGTCACTAGGTCCTCAGGCAACAAACCCAAAAGGAGCAACAGCGACTCACCTAAGAAACCAACAGTAGAAATTCAGGACCAATAACAATGATAAGTTATCTATTCTGGTAAGTTATCTATTCCACCTTTCTCAGCTTGCCATTTTCTTCTTCTCTCTCTCTTTTTTTTTTTCTTTTTTTTTTTTTTTTTTTTTTTTTTTTTTTTTTTTCTTTTTTTTTTTCTCTTATTTTATTCCCCAGGGAAGAAAAGGGTGGGCAGAGAGAAGAGTACAAAGACTGGAAGCTATATGGGGGGCCACATTCTGGAAAGGTCATGAGAACTGCCGTTTTGAAATAAGTTAGACTTGGATCCCTGACAGAAATGAACCCATCAGAGTGCCCCTGTGGAGGACAGAACAAGTTGCAGCAATGGCACTTTCTGTTGTTTTAAACTTTTCCCCTTGCTATGCTATGTTCCTAGAGTTCGAATTAAAAATAATGTATTTTGGGTCACTGTGATGTGGACTGGTCACAGTTTTCCAGGGGAGGGAACTAAAAGAACAGAGTGCTGTAAGATTTGTGGGTGAAAGCATGACTGGTGCACAGAAGCTTGCAGGAAATATTCAAATGGCAGAACAGCATGACACTGCCTAGGGAGATGACAAGAGGAAACTTGAGATTAGAAGGGTGGTAAGGGGGCAGAGACCAAGAGAGAATGTATAACTACCCCTGAATGACAGAAACATTTTAGTTGTCACAGAAATCAATGCTCACTTTGAAAAGAATATTTCAAGTACAGTTGAAATAAAATATTCTAGAATTTGCAATGAATGAAGAAATCTTTTTCTATATGAATTTATTTCTTCTGCTCACTCATCTCTTGGCTGTGATCAGGGACAATACAACTACAGTTCAATAGAAAAAAAAACACCCTTTGTTTTTAATATAGTTTAGTCTACATTGGTCCATGTGTTTCTAAGTTTTTCTCATAGCTTGCAAATGAAGCAGCTTGTTGTATAACTTAGGGTGGCTATTATAAAAGGAAGCTGATGTATGCTTCCAAAAATGTAAAGGGCATTTTTAAAGTCAGATGTATTGCACATTAAACAAGTGTTAGAGGATTACATCTAGACACACATGTGTACTGGCAGAGATGTTAGCTGTAATTGGTGATGAAAGCTCGGCTGACAGAGATGACACGATATAAATTGGATGGACCAACTGGCTTTTAGGTCCTTGTTAGCAAAAATGCAGCTGTGCAAATGTACATCTGATCTGCATATATAGTTGTAACTAAGCAAGCCCTTGTGAGCCTTACTTGTACCCAGAGGCCTAAAAATCCTAATGTCAGAAACATTATTCCATATTTCATGTATTTAAAGAAAAATATTATATAAAAATCTTTTCCTGACACAGCCTTGAAACAACTACACCACAGCCAGTCCAGCTACTGCCCATAAAGAAAGCTTTATTTCTGTTCCAGCTCCTCAGAAATGTCACCATCACACACACAAAAGAAGACAAGACTAAGAAACCAAACCAGATCCTTCAAATTATTTAAGAATGCAACATTTTCACCAAAGGTTCTGGACATCAGTCTAAATTGGTTAAGTGTAGGCTGTCTCAGGAGATTGCATCATATGTGAACCAAAGTTAAAGGTATTTCTGCCCTATATTTAGATGGTGCTATTTGACAATTTTGATAAGTTCATTGATGTTGCCCATGGATAGATGCTAAGGTTTGCAGTGAACAGCATTCATATGTAATCTACAACTTAGGAAAAAGGTAAGGGTATCAGTCTTAAAGGTTGTTTTTCATTAGTTAAGAAGGATGTTCATATCCTCTTATAGTGACGCAAAATGAAATCCCTGAAAAAGATTCACAGTGGATGTAAAGCTCTTGCTAAACTGAGATAAATAATTACCAAATTGATTGTCTCAAAACCTCTTGGTAGTGACCTTTTGCTTCTCTACTAATGCTGCTCAAGTTTCCTAAAATGATCTTCCCTCTCCTTTTGCTCCAAGAAGATAGTTAAAAGTGGTAGTAAAAGTCAGGTTGTTTCTAACACAATTTTGCACACGGCTTTCTGACTCCTTGCTGACTTCCATGTACACTTGGAATGTGAGGTTCCATGAGAGAAAGAACCTTTAGCCAAAGCTACACTGCAAGTCTCTCCTAATACCTTCAGAAAAAGCACTGAAACTCTTCATCAACAGAAATTAAATCAGCCAAAAATCTGCACAACTGAACAAGAATTTGATTATTCAAGGCCCAATCACTGCAATATTTTAAGCCCAGAGGATATAATCCATTTGACCAGAGTCCTTACCACAAAGGAAGGAGGCACAATGCCATCCTAAATGGAAAGATGAGCAATGATGTACAGAAATTAATCCAGTGCCTCCCTGCTGATCTTTACCATCCCAAAAAAGGACAGATGAAAACTCACCCTTTACACACATTGCTTTTTCCTGTACTTCCAGATCTTCATGAGTGACATTAGCCAGAACTTAAAGGGAACACTATGTTCTCATAATATGGAAGCTCAGCCCAGAACTAACTCATAACGTTTACAAAGGATACATGGAGTTCCTTTGCAACAAAAATGCAATCCAAACAATCTGTTCTGCCAGAAATGGGCAGAATTCAACTCCATGTAGGCATCTCTGAGGGTCTGCATCTGAATTAGTTGTTCATTGTCCATTTTAATCCATGGAAAGACATAACCACTTCTAGGACAGCATCTCATTGTAAAGCACATGTCTAGAACAGGTCAGGGGAATGTATTGCTCAGGATTTATCTTTCCTGATGGAAGGAAAAAGTGGCAGAACCAGTACCAATGTGGGTTTCTATATAAAAAATACAATATGAAATTGTCCAAGAGATATCTTACATTATACAACACCCCAGGTGATTAAAACCACCCACTACTCTCAGAGTCCTCCTAGCATGGGCTTTGCAAATGCTGAGGTGGAGATAAACTTCAAATACAAAATGAACAGCAGGTCTTTATGTGACTTCTAATCCCACAGAACGTCTGAAACATCTACTGACTGGACCAGTCTTTTCTGCAGATCTTCTAAACATAAAGTGCTTCCAAAAAACCCCACAAAGTAACAGAATTTAAAACTTTAGAGTAGATAAAGTATTTCTTAGGATACACAAATAAGCTGGCTGATAAAATGAATGCTGATGCCTTTTACAGTTGCCTGATAACATGTTCATGACATTATCTTAGTACTCACACCAACAAAAAAGTCTACATTACAGATGTAGTAATGTACCCTAACTCTCAATAGTTATTAAAACATCTGCTAAAGCTGCTGAGTCCCAGACTTACTTCACCCCATTTTTCTGTATGAAAGCCTCTCCAGGCAGCCAGCTACAGAAGAGAAAGTACCCTCCTCAACTGACAGACATCTCTTTTGTTCAGGGGCTCCCAACAACACCATACCAGCATCCTAAGGTGTTACTGAAGGTGTTACTGAAGCAAAGGTGGTACTGCACTGCAATAGCCCCAAAACTACAATTTTGCAAATGCAAAAACAGACTGTCTCTATAAATTAAATTCAGATCCCAGCATACCACATTTACTCAACATTTTCTAGCTGTTAGTTCTATCTCCTCTCTTCAAATTTGCTGTAACATACACCTTGCCTAAAATCCATTCCCCTAAGGGTCTCACAAGAGTTTCTGGAGTCTCAGAATCTTTATAGTTCAGGTTCTACAAGTTCAAGTTAACTTGAGGTGTATATGGCTTTATTTTAGATTTCAGATTTTTTCAGTCTGGGCCAGTTGCTTTGTTTTCTGGCATGGAGGCTTTGACCCAGCTGCTAAATCCACTGGTGCCTGTCCTGCTACCAGTTACTAGACCATGGACTCTGGATGGAGAGTTGGGCTGTGAGGCACTACAAGTAAACTGAGCAAGAAAGCAGAACTTTCCAAAGCAAGTCAATCTAACATGTACTTTTGGGGGTGTGTGCAACGAAGAAAGGATGTTTTGCCATTGCTTTCTAAACCAAAAAGTATCCCAATTTTCTAATTTTCCTCAACTGGCCAATTTCTACAGATTGCCAATGACAAACCTCAAGCGACGGAAGTTTTTTAAGAGTAATTACTAAACTGTTATTACTGTTCTTTGGGCAAATACAGGCTAATGACTAATGACACTGTGAGCTCAGAGAGAATACACTTCAGTAGTTGACATTTTGGTATTGGATGAAATCTGTGAAAGTCTTTATCTGCACTATGATGATAGCATAAAATAAATAACGTAATTGAAAACAATGTCTTTACATCCCTTGTTTGTACAACTCCGATGTACACAACTACAGCGCTACAGCTATGTTTGCAGTATTTTGATCAGGAGTTTGAAATAATATTTTGAGTTTGTTCCTCAATATTGTCATCAAAATACTTACCAGTCTTACTGTTAGTAAGATGTTGCTGTTGGCATTTGTTGCAATATCAACAAATGCTACTTATTTTTGTCTCAGTCTCTGAATGTTTGGAGTAATTTTAGTGGGGTTGGTTTAAGCACTGATTAGTAGTTTTTAGAAACAGTAGCAACCATGTAAGTTCTGTTTTCAGGATGATTTAAGACTGTGTTTCTTTTTGCTTAATATGGATAAATTCTTACAAAAGTGCTCTATCTTCCCACTGTTTTTATGCTGGATCCTATTTGAACAGGATATTTAAATCTTGTCATGAAAAATGGAAGCACTTTAAGGACAAGTCGGGTTGCAAAAGCTAGAGGTTATTTTTAATAAAGCATTAATATCCTTAGAAGGGACTTGCCAAAATATAACTTATGGTGATAGGCCTGTATTTCCTTCTTTCTAAGGGTGGTGACCAGATCTTCAAACACAACGGGACTATAAACAAGGTAAAAGGAAACCACAGATCTGTACTATGATCCAACCCATTTCACAGTGAAAGTCTTGTGGTGATAATGCTTTTCACATCGCCAGGTCTTCTTTAACATGTGTTACAAATCTTCAGAAAGCCCCTAACTGGGGAAATAAGCAAACACCTTCAGTAGTAAGCCCGGCCAAGACAATACCTAAGTATTTAAAAATGGAGAAATTCCAGGTTCCCCAGCCAGGACTTGAACCTGTGACCTGATGGCCTGGAAGTGTGAAAGCACTCTCTTGAGCCAATGATATCACTTTAAGTGCTACAGACTGAAGACATGTCAAATGAATCATCTATTCAGTTCAGTCAGCTTTAAATTTTTCTTGGTAAATGTTCCTGAACACAGAGAAAGGCTTCCAGGTTTCTGTGTGGGTGAGTACACGTGTGTGAGGACAAATGAGCACATACCATCTCCACTAAGAAATGAAAGCTTGTATGTTTGTTCTGACATAATAACCATTCAATATGCTTTTACTTTTAACTATGTTCCAATCTATAAGAATAACTTAAAGTATTTGGGACCAAAGTATTCCTCATAGCTTCAGTTAAAGCAGATACTCTTAATGCAAATGAAACTGTATATTGTGTCTGGAGGGAGAAGATTTTATTATCCAACATAATGCTCTTCAGTTTTGACTAAGGATCATCTAACTCATGTTTAGGATGTTATCCATTGGGAACCTCCATATAATTTTTTCAATGAATTTCTCAATTTTCTTCATAGAGCTAGTGGGGATTTGCACCCCACTGTTGGCACAGGATTGAGGCTCCAGAATCCTGAGTTCCTAATGATCAAAATACATCTAATATTTTCAGACTGAAATAGTTCCATTTTTTTTTCCTCTCATATCAGCACTTTTGTTTAAATTAAAAGCTTCTGGGAATCCTCCATGATTGGGCTCTAGAGGAGAGTCTTAGAATTTGCAGCCTTTGTTCTGCAGCTATGTTTGGAATTTTTCATCTTCCCTTGTGAGGCAGGTTCTCTTTGCCTGACCATGTTGGTGGTCCTTCTCTATTTCTTTTCAGATTTGTCCTGCTTTACATGTAACTACCTAGCAATCTCCTGAAGTAAATCTTGTACCTAATTTAACACTCTCTAGCAGGAACAGCTTTTCTTTGCTGTCTCAGGATTACAGGCTTGCAAGACACAGATGGGTTGCTCTCACCATATGATAAAATTTGTACGAAGGAAAACTCCTTTAATTTGCTCAATCTTTCCACTTGAGGAGTTCCAGTTCATAGCACTGATTCTTGCTATTAGCTATTGCCCTGTATTTGTACTTATATTGTGTATTTATATTACATTTTTCTTTCCATTGCATTCGTTATTCTAGCAGGTATAGTAATTTAATGTCCTCTTATAAGATTTGTTCTGACAAAGACATTTCAGAGATTTCCATATCTTATAAATCAAGCTGTCATGCCCTGTTTTTCTTCTTCAGTCTCTTCCTGGGGTAAGCATCAGCCAGCAGTTACTCCAGCCAACACCATCAAAATCAGATGCATTTTTTTTTCAGTTGCTGCCATTTCCAAAGCAAACTCAAACAAGTAAAGATATCTAAGAACAGGTTCAGGGACCTTGCAAGTAAATTACAAAATCATACAACCCAAGCAGACAGAAACAACCACATTAATGCTTCACTGAGCTTCTCTGTAGTTTTTTTTTAATTCCTGGGTTTTTGCTAAAAGTAAAACATGTATTGCTTTAGCCACATTACCATTAGAGTAACACAGGCCCAAGTAAAAATCCAGGAATGTTCATAATAAAATGCTTTACCAGTGCAGGATGGTATTCCTACTTGGAAAGATATGTCACTGAAAGACATTTATAGTAGGAAATCTGCATCCAAACTAGACCTTGGAACAGTTTATATGGGGGGAGGGAGGAAGAAGTTAGTATCATACCAGACTAGTGTATACCAGGGCTGATGTATCTCAGGCACAGCATGACCTATACCTAGGCTGCTTCCACTGGCCCCTTCTCCAGTCCCCAGAAATAAATCTGCGTGTCAATGACACTTCTCTCTGAACCCATTCAGCTTTTATAGTCACCACAAATACCACCTTCTACCTGAGATATCATGGAAGAGTTTCTGATTACCAAACTTGTAAACAAAATATAGCCTTTTAAACATATGACAGCCAGCTTTCTTTTTAACACTAAATTATATTCCCTGGAAATTCTTCAGTCTTTAATGGCACCCATTTCCCTTCACTTGAGGGGCTATGTGTTTTTTGTTCTTTCTTACGTTATTGGCGTGGGTACAATCAACAAGTGGATTAAAGTGTTGAAGCATTTCAGATTTCATTCCGAGAAGTGACGTGTGTGTCTCCTTACCTGACTCCTTCATGGGACACAGCGCACACTGCATGCCCCAGGCCTCCCCGTACAGGCAGCAGCACTCCGTGTACGTGGTCTGCTTTCCAACCAGCGGGCGACTACAGACAAAATCGTCACTTAGGTGCTGCCAGCAGAGGTCCTGGTAGACCTCAGCTTCTTCAGTTTGTTCTGATGGAGAAGACAGGATTAGAGGTCATCATCACAGCACTGTTATTTAAATAAGACACTGGTATAATGATAAATTTTATAAATTTAGATTAGAACGATAGCTTCGCTTTACAGACTTTGCTGAATACAAATTTAAGCTTAGAAATCATGACCTTTTTGAAGTGCTTGAGGAGGCTCATCTCTTCAATATTCAGCTTTAGAAAAATCTTAAGAGGTTCTGAGCTGTCACATTAGGCCAATTTAAAAGTACATTGTGTTGGATACCCCAAAACCAAATCTCTCTAAATCACAGTCACTGCCGAATATTTAACACTGATTCAGCTCAGCTTCCATGGAAGTTAACAGAGCTCGACAAAAACCAGCATTGGAAGAGAGCTGAATATTTGGGGCACTCCATCCACACAATGGATCTTTAAAAGTTATTTTGCCTTTCTTATATTGCCATCAGTGGCATCTGAAAGAACTTTTACAACTAGGGCAGAGCTGAACAAAAATTTTACATGGGCTCCCTGGGAGACTGGACAAATACTTGGAAGAGAGAGTCCCATTAACTAAACAGACAAACTACATCAGTCTCAGGAAATCCCCTGAGCTGAAAATAGCTGGAGGCTGAGAGAGTGCTGGGGAGGGTGAAGAGAAGTATTGTTTATCTGCCCTCATGGTCTCTAATCATCCACTTACAGCTATTGTGAGAGACAGAACACTACTGTGAACTACTGTCACATTCTTACGAACATTAACAAAAATCCGTATTTTTGTCAAGGCTGGAATATTTCAGAGGCATAATAGTTTTGACAGAGATCTCAGAAGAAACCATTCCCAGTCCCAGCGAGTTCTGGTCACTGCTGATCGGGAGAGGAACTGTAAACTTCGTCTTCCACTTGGAATGTAAAAACCTCAGCACAATTGTTTTGTGAAGGCATCTGCAAGGTTTTGATTTTGTTCCAACACAGAGTGAAAAATAAGTGCCGTCACAAACCAAGGTTCTGTTTTGTCTATGCTTATCCACTTACTGCTTTTTTACATTGTGCATGGGTGAGTACAGAACTGAAACCTTGCACAAGAGCAAAACTGAGTTCTGAATGCACAAAGGTGATCGCAACCTAGATACCTATTCTACTAAGAGCTTGCCAGAACATGCATTGAAAAGCAGCAGTGGGTCTCTGCAACCAGCTCCAAATTCTGCTGGCAGTGAAGGAACCAGCCTGCCCTCTCCCCCTCCGCGTGAGGGGGACACTGCCAGTAGTGATACAAGGCTTGAGTACTTTGTGCTGGCCAAGGTGATCAGTGCTGTGTCAGCCTGAATGTCTTATGACAGAAGACCCTTTGGGCTCTTGCATTCTCTTCACAACCTAGGTGAACTCAAAGGACAATCCTGCTCTTGGTTGCTTTAACTGAAGACTGAAAATTAGAAACACTGTGGCTCTTTCACAGTTCCAGGCAACAGGGTGACCACATTGCTCCTCAAAATATCAGCCTTGTAATTTGGAGTGAATAAAGCAGGCATTCAGTTGTAGTCTCATTTCTCATTTCTTTTACAGAAGCATCTCAGGAAAATTCACTGCAAGTAGCAGGAATCAAGAGAGGTCATGATTTATGGCTATACAGTGCCAGCATTAAATCAAACCCATTGGAACAATTCTTTCGAAGACACGAGTGGCCTAGACAAAGCTGCACAGACTGCACAATGCTCTGGATTTCTGAGATGTTTCTAAGAATCTCATATTATCTAACATTTTTTTCTGAAATCAGTGTCTACTGAAATTAAAAGAACACACAAAAATGTTACTTTAACAGTTGACATTGAACCCCACAGCTTGAAGCTATGAGTTCAATGTACCTTCAGTATTAATCCATTGAAAACACACATACAATTTTAGCTATTTCCTCCTATATCCTGTCATTCCTGTTTATATTTTACTTTGGTAGAACTGGATCTTGAGACTTAGCCTGCAGCCAAACCCCAGCCTTACTGAGACAGCAAGCAGGCTGTGCCTCATTACCTACAAGGCTGGACAAGGCAGACGCAGAGCTGGTGAACTGGCTGAAGACTCCTCAGCCCGAGCCTAATCTCACAATACTTCCAGCAATGTCCTGTCTGCATAGGCAAAGTGGAGCACTGTGGAGTCCTACATCAGGATGCCTTCTGGATCAACAGACAACGGTCCAAGCATGGCCTTCCAAAATCCTCCAGAAGAGCAGGCTCATCCAAGGATGACCCAGTCTAAGCTTAGACTTTGGGTCTGTAGCCATGTCAGCACCACCTCGTAGAGGTGTACTCACTTCAGTAATATGTATAATGGATCATACCACTGGAATCTGCTGGTCTGATGCATCGCTTTTCTGTTGCGTCCAAAACCATTGGGTGTGTACAGAAACAGTTGTAAGATCCTTCTGTGTTAATGCACTGGCCATCAATACAGCTGTTTGGGTCCTGACATTCATCCGTGTCTTTAAAATGGAAGGAAATGTATCAAGGAGAGCCAGCACAAAGTATTTGCATTGTGTTAATCTATGTTTCTGTTTTCCTATATTAGGAGCAGACTTCACTACATGCCTTCTGTAAATTACCACAAATACCCATTGCTGGCAAAAAAGTCCTGCCTGTGCTCATGGAGAAGGACAGACATCTGAAGAATGCTGACCTCCCATCCTCAAGTCTTAGGGAGCTAGTAGGGAGAAGTACTAGGGAGCATAAGGAGGCTTGTTGGAGGGGTTGCAGTGCCAGGAATATCCTGCACCAAGTATAGCTGCCACTGGTTCTCACATTAGTCTCCCTTTAGGACAATACCAGCAGGCATTAGAGGTGGGCATACTCTTAGTGATTCTTCATGAGCTTGTCAGAAGAAGGGATCACTTTACCTAGCCATGGTAGTTATATTTCTTAGTTTGTCTTGGAAGGCAAAAGCTGAAATTAAGCTCAAAGGGAAGAGCAGGCCACTTCAGATAAATTACATTTAATCAGCTAAAATCCCACCCTTTGTAAAGAATTATCACAGAATCCCAAGGTAAAAGGCTCTCTTATTGCAGTTGCAAAAATTGCTTCCTTTCATTATGCTATTCTGCACATTATACATGGTTCTCTGCTTACAAAGCAAAAGCCAGGGTCACGGTCATGAGTAAATTTCAGTTGAATACTAGAAACCAAAGGAGTACAAGGTTGCACAGGCTAAAATGGGCTTATCAATGACCTCAACTGTAATTTCACATTGCATATTAAACTCCTTGTGGAAAATATCTGTCCTCAAAACAAAAAAATTAAAGTCAGCATTAATTTGATTTAGTATAGTAAACCCAGAACACTTACCAAATGAAAGGTAAGATATAACACACAGGTTTTCACTGCTCACCCAATGTACAAAGAACAGAAGGCTAAACTGTACATTGGCAGAGTGAAGCAGCAGTGTGCATGTAAGGAGAGAGTCCCCTCTGATCACTTTGTTCTGCCTGCATTAAGGCTGGCACCAGCCCTTGACTATGCACTCAAAGGAGCACAAAAGGCTGTTCTGGAGATGCAGACTCCTGGGAGTAGTTTGCTGAAAAAGGAGGCAAATAAAGCAAACCCTGCTCTACATGCCACAGCTATGTCATCCAGAATTGCTGCTCAGCCAAGCTGAAGGAAGGGAAATGACCCAATGTGTCTTACAAAGCTGCTACATGAGTCCAGAGGCCCAGTGTTTCTCCCCTTACTGGGAATGCCACAGCTCTGATGGGAATCCTGCTGTACGAGTCTGCTTCTTTTGCCCATCTGCATACCATTATAGTGACAAGACCACTTTAAATAAACTTACCAAAGCACTGGAGCTTAACAGGGTCATAGTATGTGCCTTGTTTGCAGTAGCACTCATAGCCTGGCTGTGTATTCAAACAGAAGCCGTTTTTACAGATTTCTTGTCCAAAGAGTTGGCACTCATCAGCATCTGGGGAGAAAACATTAAAGGCTGTGTTAACATTGTTATTATGATGCCATGTAGACAAGCAAGATGGAATAAATCCTATACACTTCTCTGTTCAAGCCAACTTCAGTTTACACAGAAAATTCCAGGAGCGCAGACAGCCACAGAAAAAAATCCCCTCAGACAACTGGTGTGGAAGAGGCTATGTAGCCACAATGGAAAAGGAAAAATTGGTGGACCATTACTTCCCCTTGTTAGAATAAGTCCCGTGGCACACAGAGACTGGAATAATAGCAGGTTCCCTTTCATTCCTTTGGTATCACATTGCTCTTAAATCCAAGCAAAACAGATGAACAATATGGCCTGTATTTTCCCATATAATTTGCTTTACTGAAGGTATTCCCACCATGGATCTAATTTAAGCACACCATCTGGTTACTAAACTAACTAAGCAGTTATGCTTAGGGATGGACTCTGTGACTGCTCTTCTCTTTGCACAGGGTTTGGTGACTCTGCTGTGCACAGTAGGAAATCTCCCTGCTCATGGCTTTGTTTCTCAAAGCACAACTTCAGTGCAGCCTTCTCCCCCACAGGACCAATTGTGTCTGTGGCTGAACACAGGGCGGCAATCGCTACAGAACTAGTGACGGCTGACAAAGAGAATCTACCATGCCTTCAAACAAGGCTAAATGTTTTCAGGGAGGTTTCATGGAAAATATATGCCAGCTCATATATAGCTTTTCATAGTTGTACGCATTTTTTCCCCAGTCTTGTATTTATGTATTTGTTACTGTTGGAATTCCATTCACTTCCTTTTTTCCAGCCTACTTTTCATTTGCTAGACCTACTTAGAGTAGTCTGTTAAAGCTAGGTTGGTAGTAAAAATGGCAATAAAAAGCACCACTTAAAGTAGGTCATTCTTCTCTCAATACCAATTGTTTTAATCCACTGTCTTCTATATATTTACTCCCCGTTTATTCTGGGACAACACAGATTTTGTCCCAAAGTTGTCATTTCCAGCTGTACAGTATTTTAAAGGTGAATCATTTAAATGCCTCCTTTTTTTCCAGAAGAACTGAAATATCTAGAAAACAATTTATTTTTACATTCACTCTTCCAGCCACTAAGTGGCTACAAACATTAAATATTTTGACTGTTTAGCATCAAGAACAATGCAAAGATTAATAAGAAATGTCATGTTCACATCTGTCTTTTTCCTGTGGAACACTGATTTGTGTCTGGAGAAAAATGGGAAAGCCTGGAAGCAAAGCCAAGGATGGCTAGCAGGCTATTCACTTCTGACAGATAATTCCAAAAAAAAAACAGGAATTGCTCCTATGAGCAGAAGCTTGTGGACAAAAACAACAGTAACATTTAAGTAACTGTAAGAGAGAAAGATCACATTACCAAAAGAGCACATTAGTAAAAGTTACTCATCTCTTTAGTGTTTGTCCTTTGTGCCATTCCCAAGGTTTTACAACCTAAATTTACTGAAAAGGGAACAAGTCTTATTATGGCAGGGATTTGTGGAAGATAATTACAGATTAACTATTTCCCCATTTCAGTATTTAGAGATATTATCAACCCAGAGGCAACACAAAAATAACGCAGATTTTATCTGAGATGCATTTGGATATGCTGCACACACAGAGCAAGTTCCAAACCCCTATTGTGAATATATACAGAAACCTTAGCTCTGTAAAGATAAACAACACCCTTAAACAATCCCTGAACAAAAATACTCTCAGAGACTTTAAGATGAGCTCTGTGACAGTAATAAAAATTATTAATATTGATGGCTGCTTCTCAAACCTGAAAAGAAATTTTGCCAATCTCACTTCTCCTTCTTGGTGATGCCAGCTCCCTCCCACCCACATTCACCAACTTCAATTACTCTGATTTCTTTACTACCACAGTAATTATTCCACGAAGTTCTGTAATGAAAGTATTGTTGATGAACTTCTCTTCAGTTTTTATAATCATTCTCCCTTGCAGGCCTAATGTTCAACAGAACTCTCTCCTCTCTTCCAACTCCCCATACATATATTTACAAATTTAAGTTGGCATTGTATTCTATATGTAAACAAGTGTTTGTGGTTTGTGGTTACAGCACCTATTCTCACAGTATATAGCACTTTGTAGAAATTAAACCAGACTACTAAGAAGATTGTGTAACTGACATTCTTAACAATTTGTAAAGTGATGATTTTCAGTAATGTTTCATACTACAAACTGTTTTTATCATCTAATAAAATTTAAATTAATGTTTACATTCCTGGCTCACATTTCTAGTCAATCAGCTACCAGAACTTCTGAAATAATTGAACTTATTACAAGTCAGTACTGACCTTTGTAATTCTGAGCAAGAAGCCCGTAAGATGATTCTCCAGAGGGAATGAAACCTTTTCCTTCAGGACACAAATCAGTAAATTCAGCTGGGAGAGAAAGAAAGCGAAAAATTATGTTGTTAAGAAGGTATTCACATATGTAGTGCTACATGTATTTCAGGGTACTTTGAGATATCTGCCTTGTTTGCATCTATCGGGCAATCATACACACCTTTAGTTTAATGGGGGATGTTAAATGCCACAGCCTGACTTTTCCCTGCTCTCAGTGTGCAGAGCTAGGTTTCACCAACCTCACTAGGGTGCCCACAGCATCACAGAGCTCCAGGCAAACCATTTCTCTTGCTCTTTGGCAGGAGAATGTGCTCCTTACTAGGTTTCATGGTGCACTGCAGTTACAACAATACCAGTAGCCAAATTATCTTAATTAAAGCTAACGTGGGCCTCTCTGAGCTACGCTGCAAGCTGTAATCTAGGCGTACTCCAACTGAGATACAAACCCCTGTCCACATTCTTCAGCCCTCATATAAGAAAAACACTAATTGACTGCAACAGGAGAACATGGTGTGCATTACAGAGAGAAATTATTTCAAGTGTCTTGGAGACTATACAGAATCAAACAAACCTATCCAAGCAGAAAGGCCCCTTTTTCATTATGCATTTAATTTCAGGTTGACCAGTTCTAAGATATAATTAAAACAGGAATTAAATGTGAAAATGCATTTCTGTGAAAAGTAATCTTTAGCATTTAATCTCAAAAACTTTCTGTTATGTGATTCTTTTCCAGCTGGATTCTGAATTTCAGCCATCTCTGTTTATGTTTCAAGTACTGTTTTCAAAATTTGTGACAAATATCACACAGCTTTGCTTGACTAATTTAATATTTAGAGGTTAAACAATGGTCTGAGGAGAACATTATTAACTGAATTTGTCAGTAAGCTGCAAAATGTAAAACTAATGCCATAACATATATCACTAAGCTGTAGTGCTGTAGAAACAGCATTACAAAGAATAGCTGCAGCCTCAAAAATGTTGTAATGGTTACCTTTGTTTTCCAGCTTGTGAAAAAAATCTAATGTGTTACCATAGCATCTGCAAAAAGATTTTGTGAGAGTCCGTATTTGCTTAAAATCAGTTGGAGTTAACACTTCAGTAACAGCCTCTTTTTATCCCTAGGGCAACTGCAGAGAAGCCAATGGATTTATACTAGGTACAAATTAGTCTTATCACCCTTTCCTCTGCGGAGGATTCCTATGGATAAGTCGCAACTAAATACTACGGAATATGGGATTTCATGGGCAAGCCTTCTCTAAAGGCAAAGCACACTCTGTAAACATAAATACAATGCTTCAAAAGCTTGCAAAGGGACAGAAGGCCTCCTCTTACCAGTTCCAACAACAGGGCACGGGAAGATTTCACAGTTATCACCCCAACCAGCACCCAAGGTACAGCAGCATTCTTGCTTGGTCACATTGGATGTAAGCACGTTGTCACAGAAATTAGCATCATTCAGATTGTAGTAGCATTCCTTCTTTCCATCTTCCTGTTGATCAGCCTCTATTGGCATTTCTAATGCAGAAAAGAAAACATAAACCACACAAGAAGACACATGAAATTAGTCACTTTTCCAGGAGGTCAAAAGAGCAAGGAAAAAAATGGTTAAGTACAAATTTTGGTTTAATTTTTTGACATGAGAAAGAATGATAGAAGTCAATGACTCTCCTTTGGCTTTTTCAGACCTGTTCTCCAACTCGACCATAAAGGGATTCCTCCAATATGCACTTCCATAATTTTCAAGCAATACATGAAGTACCTGCTCTCATGTTCTGATACTAATGGCCATGCCCAACTATTGACAGGATGCTCTTCACATATCAATCCAGAAGCTCTTTGCAGAGGTAAGCAAATATTACAACCCCATTTTTTCAGATAAAGGAGCTAAGGCATGAACTGAAAAGACTCAATTTTCAAAAGAATGAGCATTTACAACCCCTTTTAATTTCACTGGGAAAAAAAGCATGTTCCACATTTGAATACAATGCCCTTTATGATTTTTGCAAAAGTAACTTACTGACTCCATGGTAAGCAGAGGAATATAATACAGATGTACTAACTCTGTATTTTACTTTAAAATAGGAATCCAGCCAAGAAGGCAGATTTATTGCCTTAAGCATTGAGTGAGTCCTCTCACAATATTTATATGGACTGGAGGCAAAATAGTCTGTCCCACAGATCCAATAAATACCCTATTAGTATAATAGTCAAAGACCTTTTGAAAGCAAAGCACTCCTACAGTACACCAAGAAGCAATTTTGAAAAGAAGTACCAATTTAAAGCTTCTGTGTTTGCAGAACTCCATCTACCTAACATTTCACTTCACAAAAATTATCATCAAGGGCTCAGAAGTGGAAACTATCATATAAAATTGTTATTCACACTTGATCAATATGAAAAACTTTTCACAGGCCATCAATAAAGTAACCAAGTTCTAAAATTACATATACTCACATTTATTAATCAAACCCAAAACTTTATTCAGGAATTTGAGATAGATAAATCTTGAGGTAACTAGCTAATTTCCTTTTTATCTAGGGAAATTCTTTATGCTTAGTACTTAACAAACATTTAACTCATAAAAAACCTATTAAGATTATTGCATGTTGGCTGATTTTTCACTCATTGAGATTTCAATAATTTCTACCCAGGCTCCTGCACAATAAGCCAAGAATGTGACATTTCTCAAGGGACACAGCTATTGAGGCAGGAATCAGAATCTCTATTCTTTAGAGTTACAGTGCATTTCAAGATGCTACTGCAACAAATGTCGGTTTCCTGGCGCTGCAGGGAAAAACAGAGTTGCTAGCAGAGACAGGGTGGGATGACTTGCACAAGTGGAGCACTGCAATGAAGGGTTATAAACTCTTGAGAAGGGATAGACAAGGAAAGAGAGGCAGTGGGGTAGCCCTGAGTGTTAGGGAGTGTCTCAAGTGTCTGGAGTTGAACGATGGTGACAATAGGGTTGAGTGTTTATGGGTGAGAATCAGGGGAAAGGCCAGCAAGGCAGGTATCCTGGTGGGAGTCGGTTGTAGACCACCCAGCCAGGATGGAGAGGCAGAAGAAATATTCTATAGGCAGTTGGGGTAAGTCTTGTGATCCCTGCCCCTTATTGTTGTGGCAGACTTCAGCACACCAGACGTCTCCTAGAAATACAACACAGCGGAGAGGAAGCAGTCTAGGAAGTTCCTGGAGTGCATGGAAGAGAACTTCCTGACAAATCTGGTGAGGAAGCCAACCAGGGAAGGTGCCCCACAGGACTTGCTCTTTGTGAATAGAGAAGTTGTGATGGTCAGAGGCTGTCCGGGGAAAAGCAATAAGGAAATGACAGTGATTGTGATTCTTCGGAAGTAAGGAGAGGTGCCAGCAGATGCGCCACCTTGGACTTCCAGAGGTTAGACTTCCACCTCTTTAGGAGACCGGTTGAGAGACTCTCTAAGGCAGCAGTCCTGAAGGGCAAAAGAGTCCAGGAAGGCTGGATGTATTTGAGGGGAAAAGATCTTAAAGGTGCAGGAGCAGGCCATCCCTATGTGCCGAAAGATGGGACAGGAGGGAAGATGATCAGCCTGCCTGAACAGAGAGCTTTGGCTGGAACTTGGGAAAAAAAGTGAATCACCTTTGAAACAAGAGGCAAACAACTCTGGGTGGGTTTTAAGATCCCACTTCAAAAGTGTGAGGTGGGAGTTGAAGACAGTGATGTCCAAAAAATTCTGAAGGAATTAAATGAACTCCAGCTCTTGCTACTTACTTCAACCCTATTAACATTGCCTGCCCACATTCCCCAAAGTAGATGAAGTAAGGCAAATTTAGTGGGCATGCAAATACTAGATCCATTTGGAGAAAAGCAGATTTAAAAATGTTAGCATGGGTTGCCTATTATTGCACTTCAATAGTATGAACATGTGTAATAGTTCTTTAGGTTTCTAATTAGACACAGACAACTGGATTTATTTCTATTTTCCTCAGAAAAGTGACTTCAGTTTTGGGAGGCTGAGGGGCTGGAAGACACCTCCATTCAAATTTAGTATAATGTTGCCACCTGCAAGGCTTTGCAGTTTTGCCAATATAACTAAATTGCACATTAAAGGATACACCCAGCTGGCTGCTTGTTTCAGCTTTGTTAGTTTACCCTGTGGTCAACCCTCATCTGATTATTATAATTTTCCATAATGTGTTGAATTTCATCAATTGAGGTGGTTTTGTGGTATCAGTTGCTATCCAATAGGAACTATATTAAGACTATCATGTCACAGAAATGTAGCTGAACTAAATATACCATTCCAAGGTGAGAGAGCAGTACTTTATCATCAATTTATACATTTTCCTTGGCCATCTGTCTAACTGAATCAAAGCCAAACCTTCATCAGAAGAGAAATCATGGCTGTTTTTATGTTGTTTATAAGAGAAAGAACAGCAGAAGCTGCCCTTGGAGATAGCCTCATCATGTCCTTGTTTATTCCCATTTTACATAGGATGTGTTGGTTTCTCCTCCCATTATCTGTTCAGCAGCTTAAATGGCTGTTTACACAGCTGTAAGTGAGGGTTAGTCGAGAAGCAGTTGTGAATGTTTGGAAAGCAAATGAGACACAAACCTTTTCTTTCTTTAAACCAAGACCAGTCTATGTCTAGAAGCTTATAATTTCTCTGTCATAGATTATTAACCACTTAGTAAACAGGCTGGTTTTGAAAGTGATTTCACTAGATATGTTGACAAAATTTAACAGAAACATTCTGGATTTGTTTGCTTGGGTTTTTTTTTTTTGGTTAGGAAATGTAAAATATCTCTCTACCTAAGGCATGCTGGTAATGGAAACATTTTACCACATTTTTGATATAACTGTTTTACTAACAGCCTATGAGAGAAATTCTGTATAGTTGCTGCTGGATTGGATTCTGAAGTATTTCTTAGAAACAGATTTATATACCTCTAACATAACCTTGATCCAACAATATGCTTAGCATATGTTTGATGCAAAAACATGCATCAGTAATATAAGATTCAGTGGATAATACAGATTAACATATGCTTAGACTTCAGCATACAGTGAAATATTTGCCTAGTGTTCTGTTAACAACAGCGATCTGAAAAAAACAGAACATAGATAGGATCTTAAATACTATGGGATCTTAAATACTGCAACCGCGTACCAACAACACTTACCAACGCAATCAGAAAAATGGTTGCAAAAATGAAAAATATTTATTATAACTTCATGACTTCTAAAAGCTCAGCAAAGACTCAGACCAAACAGCTCGAGTAAGAACTCTCACCTTCAGAATCTGATTTTCAAGAATACAGTAAAAATATATTGGTATGTGCCTATTGTCAGGATGTACTTGTTTAGATTTCTCAACTGACTCCACACGTGACAAACTACACCTAACATGTGCATGTACAGTACATATACATGCACTTATACAATTCAGGGATTAGTGCAAGTGATGCACACATAAAACTAAGTCTTTGTCCAAGGAAAACTGAAATTCACTTAACAATTAGAAAGCCCATAATATTTAGGAAATTCAGAATCTATACTCATGCACCAAATTTCTAGCCTTAAGGAACCTTTTGGATCAAATTTATAAACTGTTACTTGGCAGCCTCCATTTTTTTGTGCTGGTGGTTGGTTAGATTGCAGTGTGATTTATTTTGTTTCGATATTAATCAGTCTAGAAAGGACTTATGGTTTTGGACACCAAACCCATTATTTTGGCTTATAAATCCCATCAATTACTGTTAAATATATTGCAATAAATAACTGGTTAAATTTCATGTAGCCAGGGGAAAGCAACATCTAAATTAGCTGTATGTACCTAAGTGAGCCCAGGTACCTTACTGGAGATCTCCATGGCCATGCTGGGCCTGATGCCCCCCAGGACAGGGCTGGCCCTCCTGGCTGCCAGGGCACTGCTGACTCGTGTTCAACTTGCCAGTGACCAGGATCCAGGGTACTGCTCCCCAGCACCTCATTCCCCAGCCTGTCCATACACCCAGGGTTGTACCATCCCAGGTACAGAATCTGGCACTTTCCCTTGTTGAATTTCACATGGTTGGTGATTGCCCAGCCCTCTGATTTGTCAAGGTCTCTCTGCAGGTCCTCCCTGCCTTCAAGAGATTCAACAGCTTCCCCCAGTTTTGTACCCTCTGTGAACTTGCTCTGTTTCCCTCCCAGTCCTGTGTCCAAGTCATTTATGAAGACACTGAAGAGCACAGGGCTGAGGATGGAGCCCTGCAGAACCCCACTAGTGACAGGTCCCCAGTCTGATGTCACCCCATTCACTGTAACCCTTTGTGCCTGACCTGTGAGCCAGTTGCTCACCCATTCCATGATGTGTTTATCCAGCTGTGTGCTGGACATTTTGTCCAGAAAGATCCTAAGAGACAGTATCAAAAGCTTTACTGCTATCCAAAAAGATTACACCAACTTGCTTCCCTTTATCAGCTAGGTGGGTTACCTTGTCATAAAAGGGAATTAAGTTTGATAAGCAGAACCTTCCCCTAATAAAGACATGCCAGTCTTTATTATAAAGACCAGTGACCATGTTGTTTTTCACATTTTTCAGTAACTCTCAGAATAATCCTCTCCACAACTTTACCAGACACTGAAGTCAGACTGACACACGTGTAGTTGGCAAAGCCCTCCTTCTTGCCCTTTTTAAAAATCAGGACAACATCTGCCATCTTCCAGTCAGCTGGGACCTCTCCAGATTCCAAAGACTGCTCAAAAATGATCGAGAGAGACCTCACAATGACATGAGAGGCTCTTTGAGTATTCTTGGTTTAAACCCATTAGGTCGCAGAGACTTACAGAGATCCAGATGGAGCAGCAGATCCTGCACAAGTTCAGGGTTAGTTGTGAGTTTATAATTCTCACAGCTATGGTCCTCCAGCTCAGATCAATAGGACCCCCTTAGCTTGTCATCCGTGTTGAAGACAGAGGCAAAGAATGCCTTAAATGTCTCTGCCTTGTCTGTGCCCCTGTTTGTGAGGTGACCATCCTCATCCTGTAATGGGCCCATGTAATTTCTAAGCTACCTTTCTCTATTAATGTATTTAAACCCTCTCCTTTTTATTGTCCCCCACAGTAATCGCCAGCTTCAACTCAAATTGAGCTTTGGCCACACAAATTTTCTTCCAACAGTGGCCAGCAGCATCTCTGTATTCTTCTCACATTATCTGATCTTCCTTTCACTAGACATACACCTTCTTTTTCTGCCTTAGCTCCAAAAGAAGATCCCTGTTCAGCCAAGCTGGTCTTCTGCCTTGCCTTCTTGACTTTCCACATTTTGGAATTGACTGCTCCTTTGCTCCTAGGCAGTGGTGCCTAAAAAGTAACCAGCACTGAACGGACCCCAACACCTTCAAGAGCATTTTCTCAGGGGACCTTTCTAAGTAGCTCCCTGAGAAGCCTGCTATCCTCATATCTTTAGAGCTGAAGCTGGCAGTTTCCTCTTGTCACCAGATTTTAAACTTGATTGCTTCGTGGTCTCTGTGTCCAAGAAAGCCATCAACAACCACTTCAATGACTGGAGACCTCCCTTGCTAATTAAGCAACAAGTTAAAAAAGGCATCTTTCCTAGTTGGCTTCCTGAGTACCTCTACCACCAAGTTAGCATGCAGGTGTTTTAGCAATCTTCTCGATCTGTTTGTGCCAGCTCTTTGTTGTTCCTAGTTAACATCTGGCAAGTTGAAGCCCCCCAAAGGACAACAGAAGTTGATTGGAGCTTTCCATTAGTTCCTCAAGGAACTAATGACACATCAGTGTCATTGTCCTGGCTAGGTGGTTTATAGTAGACTCCCACAATGACATCCATCTTATTTGTTTGTCCTTTAATCCTTACCTGAAAACTTTAAACCATACCACTGCCAAACATAAGCTCCATACATTCCAGCCATGTCCCTGCCTCACCCGCCTTGCCTGAAGATACTGTAAACATCCAGTGTGGCACTCCAGGCATGGTTTCATCCCACTATGTTTCCCTTATGCCAATGATGTTGTATCTCTGCAAGCATTGGTACTGAAACTCTTCAACTTTTGGCATGCCACCCCAAATCATACTTACCCTCAAATATTCACTGTCCATTATAGCTTCTGGATTCAATGTTACAAGACTTGTTAGTAGCATATAAGTCTGTATTAGTAGGTAAAATGCATACTACAACATGCAACAGTTAAAACCACAATTATACTCGAACTGATTTATTATGATTATCAACTATTACTTGAAATGCATTGAGCTTGGCATTTGCTAAAAATTAATCACAAATAGCTTTATATAGTTTGTTAAAAGAATAAATGAGAAGACTCCAACCCAAAGGATACATTTTTTCTCTCTTAGGTACAAAGACGTATAGAACAGCAGATTTTCATCTACAGAATAATAATTCATCTACAGAATAATTCTTTCCTCCTTTATCTTTTCTTATCTCTGAAACATTTTCTACATTTTATGAATGGCAGGGCAGAGAAGAGGGGAATGAGACAGTCAAGCCTTGCACAATTTTTTTCACTTTTTTGACTGGAAAGTGACAACAGGGGCTTAAATTCCTAATACATACACTGGCAGGATTGTTTCAAGGCACACCTAATAACAGACAAATTTCCAGCAAGTGTAATCTAAATAAAAGAAAGTCTTGAGGGCCCTAAGGGCAAGTAAAGAAGACCATGAACACACAGCACTCCACAAATCTAACAGCCTTTAACCATGGAAGAAAAGTCCCAAATTAAAGTAACATTTGAACAAACATGTCACCTCTTTGCACTTCATACAAGGTGGACAAACACTTTTTTATGCACAAAAATACAGAATGAGAAATAAGCAAGAGCTGAGTGAACCAGACTGAACTATAGATATCTGCAACAGGGTAACACAGATTAAGTTCTTATTTTCTGCCTTTTAAGTTCTGCCTTTCACAAGCATGGTGCAAACTAATGCTGACAGATGATGTCCGTATGCACCATGAGAGCTCTTGAGGCACCACGCCTGACTTGAGCATGTGGCTTGTCAAAGCCAGAGAGGATGTGTTGTGTAGCTATTGCAGCACTCTTTGCAGCAAGAATAGTTTATAAGAAGAACTAACAGTCTTTTCTCCTTTTACTTTGGAAGAAAAGAGGACAATAAGATCTCTGTTCTGAGTACTGCCATTTTGCCTTATTCTAGTCCAAGACCATACTTCTCACTAACTCCTTATGGTTTCCTATGAGAGATCTTGGTGACCTGATCAGAGGAGAGACAAAGACAAGGCAAGTGTTTTGTTAGGGCCTGATGAAGCCTGGAGGGAAAGGAAGAACAGTTACTTTCCAGACTGACCACAGCAAAGCTGCTCACTGATGACAGCATAATGGAGTTAGTACTGACAGTAGAGTGTCTATCTGTTGACAGTGCAATCAGTCACACTGTGTTCTTCATCCCCTTCCTCCCCACAGTAATATTAGGGTATGTCCTCAAATGCCCCTTGGACGTGAGTTCTTTTTATATGACTCTGGTCCTCTGCTAAATTTTTAGTTCTCATTTTGTTTTCACTAGCTAGCTGAACTCTCCTGAGTACTACCTCCCCTCACAGGCCCAAAAGCTTTGTCAATCAGCTGTTAATGATATTTCACAGGCAACTTCCTGAGTGCTCTTGAGTGCACATCCAGTGATCTAAATATTTGTGACTATTAAGTCATGGATATTTTAACCCTCTTTGTAAGTCTGAAAGATCACAAGTGATAGGAGAAAACAGCCACAGCCTTGAAGCTGTAAAGTCAGCATCCGGGCAAAAAAGCCAACTCCTCTAAGGCTTTCAGGAAGCTGGATCAGCCTGGAGTGCATGAAAACAAGGAAAAAACCCCAAGATTTGCATTCTGGAGGAGAAGAAATGCCATGCAACTAAATCCTGTCATTTCTCGCATCCTGTTCATCCTTACTGTGGGTTTGCTCCTTTCGCCAAACTGGATCAGTGTAGAAATGTGAAGGCAGTTTTAAGAGTTCTAAACTAATTTTCAATTGAATTTCCAGTAGTATTTTCAACACCCATACCACTTTACATGAAAAGCTCAAAAATCCAGTACAATGGACTAGTAGGGAAAACAGCAGTAAACCAGGCAAGGATACTTCAAGAGAGACTGACAACAGAGGTAGATTGACAATTTGGTGGTTTGGGTTTTTGCTTTCCCACCAACCTTCTCTTAGAACTTATATTAATTCTAGATAAAGCCAACAAGATATCACTATTGTGCTGATTTTGGCTGGTATAGAGTTCTTCAGAGTGGCTGGTATGGGGCTGTATTTTGGATTTGTGCTGAACAAAGCGTTGATAACGTAGAGATGTTTTTGTTATTGCTGAGCAGGGCTTACACAGAGCCAAGGCCCTTTCTGCTTTTTGTTCTGCCACACTGATGAAGAAGTTGGGGGTGCATGGGAGGATGGGAGGAGACACAGCCAGGACAGGTGACCCCAACTGACCAAAGGGATATTCCAGATTGAACAACAAAATGCTCAGTATACAAAATACGGAGAAGGAGGAAAAGGGGGATTTTTGGAGCGATGGCTTTTGCCTTCCTGAGTGACTGTTACATGTGATGGGGCCCTGATCTCTTGAAGATGGCTGAACACCTGCCTGCCCATGGGAAGCAGTCAATTAATTCCTTGATTTGCTTTGTGCACATGTGCATCTTTTGTTTTCCCTATTAATCTGTCTTTACTCAACCCAGCAACTTTGTAGGGGTGTGAGCAAGTGGCTGCTTGGGGCTTGGTTGCCATCTGAGGTGAAACCACAACAACTAAATACAACTTCTGGTTTTAATAATACGCTCCCTTAAACATTGTCCAAGCATACTAATGGGTGTTTGTAAAAGTTTGGACAAAAACCAAAATCACTCAGGTCATAGACTTGATTCCATATCAGATTTCATTGTTACAGTATAGCCTGTTTACTCTTACCTATGGTAATTGCTCAATACAACTACCAGGTCTGTTGATGTATAACATTTAAGAAGGTGCTTCTGCTATATTTTCACTGCTAATGATTCACTGATAACATAGTTCATCCTAGAAAAACTTCCTCTCATGCACACACTTCCAGAACACTGACAAAGTTTTAAAATTTTCTGCTGTAGTTAAAGCAACACCAATACTTCAACCAGCTTTGCCTTTCCAATGGTTGTGTGCAACTGAAATCATGCCAAGCATGCAAAAATCTGCTGGCGTTTTACCTGGTGAGGTACGGAAGCGGCACTGTCCGGTCATTGGAACATACTCCTGGTTTTCATCAGAGCACAGACACAGGAAAGAACCATCAACGTTTTCACAGAGGGCTTCACCACATACTCCACTCAACATTTCACATTCGTTCACATCTGGGGAAAAAATCCGAAACATAAATCAATTGAGACCCACTACTGGCCGTTCTTTTATCTGCTGTACCTGTGCCAATATTGTCTGCCAGATTACAGATGTGATCTCTGGGGAAGGATTAAAAACTCGCTAATACCTAAGTGGATTCATAAACAAGTATTAAATCCTTTGAAATAAAGACCCCTGAAAGTCACAGTACAGTTTATAGACTATTAGTGCTGATTAGGTGCTGACTGTAGACCAGAACAGAATTATTTTGGTGTTTCTCATTGTTAAATACTTGCTTTTCTGTATTCTCTTATTGTGATTTAAGACTCAGAGTAATTTAATTTGTTTTCTTAAATTTATTATCAAACATTCACTAAACTCAAGGAGCAAAATGAACAGTTTTTGTGAGATTCAGACTGCACTACAAAAATGATAATTCATTTTCCTCCCCAAAATACCATTTTTCCATCAATTAAACAATCACCAAACAGAAAATTCCCCAGCTCCACTACCACCATATGTCTATGCTTGGACTCACAGACTGTTCTGGCACCCATGAAAGTTGTGCCCAGGTCACCCAAGGACCCCTGCTGAACACTTCAAAATTCCATTCTGAAAAAAATTCCACATATTTTTAACTTGGATTCTATACACCTGCTAACTAGCCAGCCCTGAAGCTTTTTTGATAGATAGAATTGTTGTCTGTTGTTTAAGCAAGGATTACCAAATACTACCAGGATCCTTTAACTTTACTTTCTTTTTAGTTGCTAATGTTGACATCTGAAAATCTACTCCTAATGAGAGAATCTCATTAGTAAACAGAAATTATGCTGATTACTGTCAGGAATAGTAATTTCTGTATCACAATTCAGAAATTCCTCTGAGTGTGGTCTAACTTTTGATGCAATATTTCATCCTTTTTACCTCTTGCCTATCTTGTCACCTGAATAAATGCTGATTTTTGTGTGTTTTTATATAAATATGGATTTTAACTTAGAGTTCGCTCACATTTAAAAAATGTATTCAGATTTTTCTTTACCTTTTTACTGGGTTCCTGCCATAAGGAATAAGTCTTCTTTGGAGAACACTGCCCAGTCAGGAGCTAGAAACTTAGTTTTTCCTTATGTTGTTTTGGCTGAAAACTGGCTTCAAAATTTATAGGAGTATTTTATACTATATAGTGTTATACAAGAAAAAAAAATTAAAAAATGAATTGTTTTGTGGTTCAGAATTACTTTAGTGGGAACTCAAAATTAAATTTATTTTCACACCATCATTTCCTTTCCCCTTTTATTTTTTACATTCTTTGCTCCATTTGTTTTTATCTATAAAAAGT
Source organism: Aegithalos caudatus (assembly GCA_013389925.1). NCBI lineage: Eukaryota > Metazoa > Chordata > Aves > Passeriformes > Aegithalidae > Aegithalos > Aegithalos caudatus. The sequence goes on along the minus strand of WEIU01006526.1, from coordinate 22,922 downwards.
CACTGTATGACAAAATATACCTTGGTATGCAGCAAAATAAGTGTCAAATGGAATAAAGAAATTTGTAACAAAACGAATATATTAGAAAATGCATACAAATACTCTGTAAAACTTCTAATTCCTCGTCTCTGTTTGGTATTCCATTTAGGTCTCTGTTACCAGTAAATGTGTTTCAGACTGAGTCTGGCTTGAAGAAATTGCTTAATGAATAACTTGCCTTGATCTGGTATTAATTTAATATTACAAACTTTTGCTGCCTCAAATGGTTCTCCAGCCATCACTATTAACAACAGACCTGGAAATCTATTAGTCACAAAAGAAATGTGCAGCATTTGCACATCTACAAAAATCCCACATCATTTCATGGTGATAGGTTCTTTCCTGGAGCTGGAAGCTAATGTTAAAATCTGTTTAAACACCATATGCCTAGGGAGGTGCCATCTAATTCAGCCTGGCTGTGCCACATTCCAGATGTTATTTCCTGCAGGGGATAGTGCAGGGTCCTGGTTACTCAGCTAAGAGACTAAACAGATGTAGCACTTAAATAGGCTAAAATATTAAATTCATGCCATTATATTTGTGAATGGTCCTGACATGCAAAAACATGGAGGTTTCTCGGATTTTTTAAAAGAAATTAAATAAGTGGCTCAGCTTATTTGCTGTTGGCTTCTGTTTGTCCTGATAACAGTTTTTTTCATTAAATAGATACAAAGTAAAGTTTCCATCTAGCACAAAGTTCAGTGAGTACAGAAGAGCTCAACCCTTTTACTAGTAGGTGGCATAACTTTAATAAAAAATGACAGAAAACAAATATGAAATGCATTTTGTTGGAATGCTGTTTTTGCTCCCTTGAGCTTTGCAGCAGTGACCTGTAGCACCTCTGAACTCACCAGTACAGCCTTGCCCATCCTGTGTGTCCTGGTACCCCTGGTAACAGAGACAGCGGTAGGAGCCATCCATGTTTTCACAGAACCCGTGACTGCCACACACCGTGCCGTTCGTACATTCATCCACATCTGCAAGGAAGAATTAACATCAGACAGGCTGAGACAGCCAAAGGCAGCCATTCACAAGGAGTGCAGAAAACCCACAGATGGGTCATTTTGCAAACAGATGCAGCTATGTCTCAACACAAGGACAAGATACAAAAATCAATGTAAGCGCACGAACAATTTAAGAAACTGTTTCAGGGTTAGCTTTGCAGTAAGTGTGTCAGCAATGGTCAACTTCCTCCACCCATCTGTTTCACCAGACTAGCTAACCACAGAATGATGTTACATACCACAGACTAAGGCATAGTTTAAATAACTTCTCTGACTGACTTAGAGATTCTACCAGAGTAGTACTATACAGTCAACAACATGAGTGAAAATGAACTCACTGTGCCTACAGAAAGAGTTCAAGGATATAGCTACATCCCCTGTGCAGAAGTGATCTCATTCTGGCTCTCAGCACAGACAACAATTTCATAGTATAAGGGGTAAAAATCTACAGGACTCAGGACAGACTGAGCCCTCTGTTTTAAGTCCTGTAAATCTACACATACAAGTCATCTTGCTCAGGTACACAAAGTAATTCCAATGCTGGAATGTTTTCTGTATTGGCCTTTTCATTTGTAGTTCCAGTTTTGGTTTGCTGGCTTTACAAGTAAGTCATTAGCATGTGTAAGTATGTTCTTTGACTCAGCTGCCCCTCAAATTACAATGAAGCCGAGCTGCTTGTGGCAGACTGCAGTTTATTTTTGTACGTGTATTACAAATGCTAGGAATGCATTATTTTTATCTCCAGTCCAAGTAAGACAAACCCAAAGCCCTGGCCATATGTGGTCATTAAAGATGTCATGAGGTGCTTTTCAGAAGGAAGAACATTAGCTGAAATTGTGAACCTGCCAGGATACTAGGATTAGTACCTTCTACCTTCTATATTCCTCTGCATTCTGAGGAGAAAAATTATTGTTGTATTTCTTTCTTAAAAAACATTATGCCATTAAGTATGGCTGCTGTCTGATTTCCTTCTGCACATTTCCTCAAAGGATATAATCACATTTTTAAATGAGGAATAATGTGATTTATCTGACTGCTTGTTACTATCATTAATTCTGCACATTTTGGTAGCCCTTCTTGTGATGGAGCCTACCATCATTCTCCCTCCAGTGAAGGCCTTTGGCACTGCCTGAACTAAAGAACTGCTCGGACTGAATCCTGCAGTGCTACGAAGAGAAGGCTTCTCCAAACAGGCGAGGAGCACCTGGTGTTTTACTGTAGGGCTCAAATGTAGTCCTGCTTACTCCTCCAGCTCTTCACAGCTGTGTCAAACAAAAATCTAGAGAAGTCAGCACAGAGGCACTGCACTCTTACCTGACAGTACTCACCAAGCAAGGACTTTTTACTTTTAAATTGTGTTTTATGCTCAGCTGAAAGGGAACTCTTGGGCTTTGAACTGTGTGATCACAGACCCCCAGATATCAAAATTTGAGCAGCAGCAGCATTACCATCCAGACCTGTTACTTCTTGTTCTGCCTTTTTGAAACCCAAGTGCTCAAATTCATCCGTACAAACTGAGTGCCTGCGGGAATGGTGTTTTCAGGATCTTGAAAACCAGCTTTTCCTGTGTGCTGTGGTGGGGTCTGAACAGGTTTGGAATCACATGTGGACTTTTACAGGCCAGAAGAGTCTATCCAGAACCTCTTAAAAAGGTTAAAAAAAGTGGCTCTGGCAATTTCTGTACCAATGGAACAAGCTGTGAAATTTTAACATTTTTCTCCGAAAGACATGTAATTTCATGTTAGGATGTCTAAGTGATGGAAAACTCACTTCTACTGAACTGATCCGACTGGTTAACAAACTTCAGCCTACATATGAAATGCATGCAAAAACTGGATGTATTAATACACCATAATCTAGGACACATATCTGTATATAATTAATGGTTATTAAAAAAGTACTTGCAGATGGAACTGGCAGAAAATTTTATTTGGTTTGTAAATTTTGTAGTAAAGACATTCATGGTCTTTACCTCTTGATTTATTAAACAAAGGAAAAATATTCAAGGAATTTATTTTAGAAAGGGCTATTGTATTTGGCAAAGAATACAATAGCCAGTATGCTTATTCTCAAGGAATTGAATATGAAAATTTGGATGGCTTCTGGATATTGAACTTAGCGAAACCTACCACAAACTCCTCCTAGTAGAATTAATTCAGCAACGCAAATAAGCAACTTATCTGTGTTAAAGACTGTCAGAGGTGAAAGGTCAAGAACTACCTTTTATACCTTTTCCTTTTCAAGTTCCCACCATGACAGAACTATAAAAAGTCACATATGGAGTTACTGGGAGGAAGACAAAAATTTTTACAGTTGTGTTTTTCTGGTCCCTCCTTCTTGCTGCTGTGCACTGTCCATGCATAACATATCTGACATTAATAGTCTTATGTGATCAGCAGAGTTTCACATATCTAGTAAAAAATCTCAGTCCTCTGTCTCTTAATCAGAAAGCTCAGTTCAGAAAAGGAATTCAAAATGAGTAAACAATGGTGGCTTGACAGTCAGGAATTTCAGACAAGACACTGTGTTTGTGCCTTCAGTGAACAACTGTGGTTAAATAACAAAAAGTTCCTGGGCCATGGGACAGTTACTGTTAAAAACCTATGCAGAAGAAACTACAACTAGAGATTTTAGAATTACCCAGATTACAGAACTTGGCTTACTTAAAACCTAAATGTTAAAGGAAACAGGGGAATGGTTCATGCAGCTGGTTCTTCACAGGTAAAACAAGGTCACTGACTAAAAAGTTATAGAAACAAAACTTGTGATTATAGCAAGTGTCCTAATTCAGTATATAATACAGCCACAGAAGACAGGTTTCCTTTAGAAAGTACAGTCTGAATATCCTTCAGTGCATGGGATATTACAGAGAAAGTCCAAGCACCAAATATTTTTCCTTGTCTAGACAGTTCACTCAAAGGACTCTTTTTTATGGCCGGAAAGGACATTTGTTTCTTTAATCACCCCATAAAGAGTGAGGCTTGTAATCGGCAATTCCCTTGCTACATGGAAACAAAGTCAGGGGAAAAAAACTAAATATGAAACTAATATATCCTATGTCTATAGAGTGACTAAAGCAGTTCTCTGTAATTACAACCTATTTTAGAATCCATGAATCAGTGCTGCCTGCTTTAATCAAGAGGCAAGATGTGTGCACTCATGCACACTTTTGCACAGTTCAGCACTATGACCCTGTTTTCTGCCAACCTGAAGGCAACCTCAATCTCAAGCATGATCCTTAAATCTCACTGCAATCTATTTATATAACAATATGTCTGGAGTTGGTTCCTAAGACAGGTGTGTAAACTGGTTAGAAAAGCAGAGCTCTGATTCTGAAACTTCCAGGGCTACCTATAACATGTACACAATAAAAAGGAAGAAGTAGAGGTTGGAGAGCTCTGGTGGGATGTGTAAGTTTTTTTGGACAGCCTGTTGCAGCAGTGAGAAGCCAGTGAGAGACATATGGAATGGGACATGAAGACAGAAGAGATGCTTGAGGCAGGGTATCGACTTAAGCATCAGAGAACCTCCAGCTTGAGGTTTTGCCAACATATTCAACTAGCAGCCAGCTGGTTCTTTACATGAACCCCAGAATGCCCAACAAGGAACTAAAAGAGCACTCTGAGAGACTCCAGCGCAGAGAGCCCAGCACAGTCAGATTGCTGAGCCTGGGGCCAGGCTGCAGTGGAATGTCACTGCTGCAACAAAAGTTTGTCTACACTTTGGAAGAAGACACAGTCTCCACAGCTGTTCAGTTTACTTTGGCCAGTGGCCACAAAAACTCCATACCAGAACTAAACCACATGAGGTTCTTAAATGTTTTATGCTGTTGTTGTTTCAAACTTCAAAAAATCCCAAGTCAAACTCATACAATAAAAGTCCACAAATACAGAAAATCTGCTCCCCAGGTACAGAGAGGTGTGTGAATCCAGGAAAATTTTCTCAGGTTCTTTCTCTGATGATATAAACAGTTATTCTCACTCACTTAACTAGAATTAAATTCACAGAGACACTTAGTGTAAAGAACAGTAGCTCCTGCAGCTGGAAGCCACATGCTTTCTCAGTACCTGGAATGTCACACATTCCTTTTGTTTCATCTTGCCTTTTAGCATGAAGCTGACACCACTACAGATATTGACAGTCATGCTATCAGTGTTCCCTTAAATTGAGTTTTTTCAAAACTCTGGAGTTGTTTTTATTAAAATGACAGAATGGAGAAACTAATTGTGGTGGAAAAGGAGTGCTGCCGCTTCAGAGACTAGAAGTACCCTTGCTTCGCCAAGTTATTAAAATACTTTTCCAAATGCTGAATATAAAGTCTGATTTGTATTCCATACACAAGACCAATTACTTGTGAAGCATGTTCAACTGGGTTTGGACTTGTTTTATTCTTCATTAAAAAGTTCCAAAACTAGTCACAGTCCTGGAAATAAGATCTTGTGACTTCATCTTTTTCTGTTTAGTAGAAGTTTGGCTTTTTTGTTCAAGTGGAGATTAACTTTGTATTACTTCATCATATACAATAGCAACCTTTCCCTGGAAATGGTGCTATTTTATTCAATGTCAGAGATGCAGAGGAGCCCATAGTTTCTGGTACATCTCCTAACAGTTGATGCCAACGACTTTGGATTTTTTTTAAAGTTGTGTTCTTTTTCAGTTGTGCTATTTTCAGTTTCTGGGGGTTTGATTTCACAAGGTTAATAAGTGTTCTTCTAGTTTCATTTTGAAATAAAGTGTTTGGCTTCCACAAAGAGAAGGCTGTATTCTTCTCTGGCCACTTTTTCCCCCCCCTCTTTTATAGCTATGCTCAACATGAGGCAAAACACCTGCTACTACTTTTCTTGCAGAGAAATTGAAGATATATGGCCATATCCTTCCTGAACACTGGGTGAAACGTATACATGCTGATGAAAGGAGTCCATGAGCATGCTTTGGATTTATCCCATTACTTCAAATCATAAAATACTGCCAAATACTGCCTTCTGCATGAATCAGAGGAGCTACCCAGATTTGCTCTCTCTAGCCTGCTTGACCAGGCTTTTGTCTTGGCAGTAAGAGAATATTTCTTTCAACTTCTCCCATGATTACAAAATGAAGTAAATCTTTAGAGAAAAAAAACCACTAAAAACACCTGAGAATTTTTTATAATTATCAATAATAATTAAAACACAAATAGTGTGTTTGATGTTATGCTACATCTAAATATACAGCACTTATTCCCTGATATCAAGCGAAACAGTTATCTTGCTAGCACTGTATTTCATTTCATGAGAGATCACATTACTAAATATATGGCAGGTTATATGCCAGCTTCAGTAATGAAGCTCTAGGGCTCGTTTTTCTCTGGTGTAAGCAGGCAGAAGCAACATTCAGACACAAGTTTCAGTGTACTTCAACCACAAAGGACAAATGTTTTCACCATCCCTAAGTGAACTATGAGAACAATTGGCCTGTGAAAACTAATCACATATGGATTTACTGGCCTATAATTTGGGAGAGAGAACAGTTGCTTACTTCTTGGATGCTTGAGATCCACTACCCATGTTCTAACACTGAGCTACCATCTGCTCAGTGCTTCTCCTCAGCATGCATCCTGCTGAAATACTGAAAACATAATTTTTTCCCATGCTGAATTTTCCCACAAGCCTTATTGTCTTGAACACTTCTCAACCATAAGAATAGCCATTTTTAATCTAGTTAGGGGAGTGTTTATTTTTTATCAGCATCACTGACTTCACAAAGCCACATATCTTCTTGGTATGACTGAGCACAATTGTCTTGTTTTAAATTCAGTGTGGGAGAGCAGCATCACTTACAAACTTGTATACCATTACCAACAGGATGTATTCTTATGATATAGCAAAGTAAAAAACTTAGCTACCCTAAAATCCAGTCCTGGTTGATGTATCTATAAGGATCTAATTATTACTATTCACTCCATTTCTGCCATTTCAAAATGCCTGAAGTTCTATAATAGAACTACTGGATTTCACTGCAACTTCTCATTGGAGTTACTGTTTTGTTGCTTAATCTGTATATTTTAAATAAAAGTTTGGACAAGCAAGGTTCTGTTGTCTTCCACACACCAATGAGAACATTCAGGTAGCTCAGGCTTGCTGGTAATGCACTTAAGCTTCATATTGGTTAATCCCAAATATTCTTGCGTGTCTTACCCATAGAAACTTATCAGAAGCCTGAGTTCCAAAAACAAGTTGCATATCATCTATTTATGAGAAAAAGAACAAAGGGGCCTGAAGTGGCAGATTTTAGAGTTAGCAATGACTGACTACTTTTCTCACTCTCCTAATAACCGCAGACCAATGGGAATGGATTATTATAACTTGTCTCACCTTCACATGTTCGGCCATCTGCAGACACAGAAAAGCCCCGCTCACATATGCACTGGTAGGAACCATCCGTGTTTAGACACTCTCCGTGTGGTGAACAGAGGTCAGATCTCTCACATTCATTGATATCTGAAAGCACGGAGACATTCAAGAGCTTTGTAAATCATCACAGCCTTAATATTAAGACTAAATTCAATTCATCTTAAAAGCAGCTTCTATTTCCACTGGCTATGTAAATAGCTGTGTGAACGGCTCATCTTGCAGAGTAACCAAATCTCCTGGGATCATTCTTAAACACTGTATAGATGTCATTATGTTCTGCTACATCATACTCTTGCTACGTCACTCTGTGATGAAGATGAGCAGAGAGGGATTTGTGGCATATCAGCATAAACACCATCCTAGCCAACACTTCTTCTGCGTTACAGGAATTCTCAGCTCCGTCTCGCTGCTTTCTGATGGCTGCGCACTGGTCAATTTGGGCATGTGACTCCACATGTTAACTAGCAGGTTTGGAGCTGCATCTTTCCCAAAACGCTGATTTTACATACTTTAAAGCCAAATGCTCTTTTTTGCTGATGGAGAGTGGGAATGATCCCATAAGATTGCTATATAAGAGCTTATCATTGTGTCTTTTGCTAGGTTCTATTTGAAACTCAGAAAGAATTTTTTTAACTTGTGAGTCTGAAAAACACCTATGTCCTTTTGATTGATGTCTCATGTTAGTAACCAAATCTGCCCTCAGAACTTAAGGACTTCATTCTCTCATTAAGGTACTATCAGTTTCATATCAATTACCATTCATGTTGTAATTGTACTTTTGTATTTTTTTTGCTATACAAAAACCTATTAAGAAGCATTCAGTATCATGCTGAGATCAAACACAAATTCACAAACAAAACTTATTCATGAGGCTTATTCATCCCTTATCCAAACACTAGAATTTCTCATTCTTAACTGTACCTCTTGTTGCTTACAGCCATCCAGAATGTATCAAAGTAGCCAGCAATTTTCATATACTAGAAAAATTATGATTTCAATATCATCATCTCAAGACCATGACATTCATGACAGAATTTTCTCTAGCTACAAACTGATTTTAGCCTGTGTGTAAACCTTCCAACCAGTGTCCTGAAATCATGGCCATAAGAGGAAAGAAAAGAGGCAGGCAGCTCAGGGAAGTTGTATCTGCATGAGGTGCATATGGAAAAGTCAGTGCACTGTGCTGGACACACCACCCACACGTATAAAGCTTTCTCTGAATTCATAGCAAATGCAAACCATCAACTACTTCCTGAAGCCCTCTGAAACTTGGGAATGGTGGGAAATCAGCAATGACAAGGGCAATATTGTACCTTCTCATACTGTACTCAAGATTTAGCTGTGTTAAAACTGCCAGAAAAATACTGGAAACTGAACCAGCTGATCACACAAGGTAGAATGATGTATTAAAAGACAGGAAAACAAAATTGCCAGTGTTAGGAAAATTGAGTATAGTACCTCTGAAAGAGCAAACTGCAGTTTCTCATGTTTGGGAGTCTTTTCAACTTTCTCCTTACTAAAATGCATATCCCTAACTTTTGGTTTAGTCCAGATTCAACTTGCAGACACTGCACTCTGCGATAAGTTTGCCAGTTTAATTCAATAGCTCTCTGTTTGTACTGTCTGTCCCTTAGTTGGATCATAAGTGCTTTCAGTTTTATTTATCCATTTAAAATATGAGGCATATAGCTACTATTTTAGAGGGCAAAGTGAAGAGCATAGAGGGGTATCAAAGCATAGCTTGATTTTAGCTTGTGGTCAATTCTCCTTTATCTGCTAAAGCAAGTTCTAATACAGCACTTCTGTATGCTGAATGCAATCTTTTTTGAATTAGCAAGCAGTCACACAGAATACTCAGAACTTTTACAGGGAATTCAGTATTTGTTGCAGAAGATCTTCAGTGTGGATGAGCTGCAATCCAGTTTCTCAGCTTAAGTCTAAACTCTGTATAACAGAGCAGACAAAGTCCAGTGTTCTGTTCCTTCAGCCATTCAGCCAACATGAATATATTATCACTTTCCAGCTAATGTGATTGTTTCTGTCTCACAAAAATGGTGGGCAAAAGTGATGAGGCACACCTGGGTGTTGTGCCAACATGAAGATGAGATTGCTCAGAACTAACACCTGGGAAGTGTTTTCCTGGGTTTGGCAATGGTGACTCAGTCTCAGATAACACATTCCCTTCCTCCCCACCCATCCTCCATAAAGTACTGCAAGTGTTTTATAGAGGCAATAGCTAATGTGACTTGATGCTAACAATGCTGCTCTTGTTGTTACATCTCTGATTCACAACACATGGAATGTTCTGTCAAAATGAATGTTTTCAGGATTTGGGAATAAAGCAGTGCTGTATCTCTCAGTTCTAACACAGATTCTCTTTCAAGTTATGAAGGTTGACACTTCAGCCTCTTGAAATAATTTCTCAGCATATATTTACAGAGAATAGAATGAATGAAAATAGAAAATAAGAAGAGTAAGAAAGTACTACAGATGAAAAATGAGTCTCTTCTTTAGCATCATCTGTGACTATCTCAAGTTACACTTACAAACCTGCACATTTACAATAATGATCCAGGTATTCTTTACACCTGTTTCATACCTTGACATCCCCTATTTGCTATGTGCTGGAAACCATCTGGACAAGTGCATTTGTAAGACCCTTCGGTATTTATGCAGCTTCCTCTTAGGCAAACATTGCTGTCTTGAAGGCATTCATCAATGTCTGAAATAAAAAGGCAACTGAATTATTAGATGATGTCGAAACTGATGAAATTTTTAATACTTTCAACATAACTTGAAGCAACTGTGTGCATACATGGAAATCAAGTTTACTACACTTGAAGATTCTTTGTTATTTTCCTTTCATCATGTCATCAAACATCTCATATTTCTAGAGGGCTTTGAAATTTGAGTTTGTACATGATTTATTCCCAGCAAATATGACTCATGTGCCATCTGCATCTCTCACAAAAGCACATCATAACAGTATTGCAGTTAAAAAGAAATCCAAGCAGCTGCACATTCAGAAGACAGATACAAAAAATACTGACTAATGCAAATTTAAAATTGTTATATTGGACACGTTTAAACCACCACACAGAACTCCCTGAGCTGGAAGTGACCTGACTCAGGCATCCCCCTGAGAGCAGGCAAGCCCAAGCCTAGCTGGTGTGTCACACAGACAGGACGTGCCTGGGGAGGCTGCTCACACCACAGCCACGTGGGCAGGAGGCTCACAGGACAGGGACCGCACTGTGTGCACTGCTGTGCTGGTGGGGGGCTTCTCATGCAGCTCACGAGATGCAATACAGCCATTTCACAGGCTTTTAGCAGCTGGGTCAGGAAGCTGAATGGCTGCTTTTGCACAGTGCTGCACCCCAGCCATAAATCCAGCTCCAGAGTCCAGGCACACGGGATCTTGTTTCCCAGCTGCCTATACACCACATTCAGGCTCAAGCCTCAGGCCTGTACACTCTGCCCTAGTGTGTCAAAATCCATGGGATAAATGGCTGACACAGAGCAGGGAAAGTTTCAGGGTACAAACAAGACATGAGGTAATAAAATATTTCAAGCAGGACACTGGCATTGTCTCCATCTGAAGTCTTTTCTTTCTATTGTCTTTCAAAGAGCTTAAAGGTAGCCTAGTGGAGGAAACAAAGTACAGCTACTATGGGTACAGGATTGCGTCAGCAAGTGCCGACATTCCAGTGATATTATACAGTTTTGGTTTCATTACAGCTAAAGATCACAAGGTATTTGGTGCCAGTGCCCATGCCTCTAAGTTTTAAAAGCAAACACCAAGTGAGAGAGTCGAATAAAAAAACTGTCTCGTAAGCAACTCCCCTCAGCCTCCACAGAGCCTTACCTAATAATCTGCCCAGCCTATTGCTTTGATAATGTAGTCAGCTTCCTTTGAAAAACTGTAATCAAAGACTTTTCCCAGTACCTTTGATTATTCTGATTTCTTAAGTATGGATTTTAGCTGATTAGAATTGTAACTTTTTCCTGGCTGCAGGAATGAATAACAAATGTAATTAAAAAGAGGACATGACCTCATTTCTACATTTATCTTTGGAAAGCCCACACTATATCATTCTCCTTGGGATTTAATCTACTTAATAAAAGTAAGAAATAGGAATAGCTTTCTTACATGAACATTACTGAAGATAAAATTGCACTTAATGTTGACAAAGTTGTGACCTTTAGATAGCCACATGTTTTATAACCATTTTCAACTGCAAAATAAATTGTGGCTTTTTAAAAAAGCAATTAATTTTGACTAAGAGCATGAGAAAAATTAATGACTCCCTTGTGCTAAGTTAATGCCAAGTCTCACAACAAGAAGGTGTCTTCTGCCAAATTCAGTCAAAATGCATTATTTTCCATATAGGATTCCTCCTTTTCTCTGATGCAACTCTTCATAGACCCTATGAGTGCTGCATGAGAATCCTCAGGAAAATGAGAGGCAGTAAGTCATGCTTGAGACATTCAACGCTTTTTACTGCCCTTTACACATGCATGTCTTGAACATTTTGGCTAGCAAAATCTCTGAAAGCTCTAGGAGAACACTGGAGACTTATGCTTCAGACTTTCTTCCAGTAACCCAGGTTCTTTGAGATGTACAGTCTGTATCTAAGTCCTGCTGGTGCATATTCCCACTTCCTGCTAAGACAAGGCCCCACAGGTGCCCTGACACTTTGTGTTCCCTCTTATTCAGGGCAACAATGAGCAGAAAGTCTCTATGTCACTTCATCTCAAGAACAAGATGCTGAACAACAGACTAAGGCAGAAGATAAACATGCATGTGGGTGTGTATCTTGAAAGCATACTGCATACACACTTGTATACATCAGTGTATACAAGTTACTTGCAAATAGCTGTTATTCTTAAACAAGTAAAATACTGCACAAGAGCTCCCAGACAAAAACTTCAGCCAGGGAATTACAAAAAGCACAGCTGAAAATGAGCACAGCATAATTCTGCCAAATTCTGTAATACCCCTAGAAGTTTGCACAAGTTATAATGATCAAACCAGCAAGCTGCTTCTTGCATGCAACATCTCTAAGAAAACGTCTGCACCAGAAGAATACGTAATTAAACAAGCATTTCTTGCAAGTGGTTTGCTAATCACATTTATTTTAAAGCATCGTATATTTTTTGGGTATCCTCTGATGTGACAAATGTCCATTACCTGGCTCTTTGAGAAAATTTGAAACCACTTTCTAGACAGTTGTGCTGTGCTATGCTCACAGTTTTTGTCATCTCTTTCCTGCTTTCTCTGTCGAGCCTTAGAAAACATTCAGGTAAATAGGCTAATCCAAAAATCAGAGGCCATTATGTGGAGAAACACTGGATGACTTCTTAAGGTGACTTTTTTCTTTCGTTTCCAAGGTGTAAAAAGCAGTCTATAACATCCTGTACTTCAGAAAATTTTTACAGGATATAATGAAAACACAGAAGAACTTCCTCCACTGCAAGAGATAAATTATTTTGCAGAGGACTTGCAATATTAACAGAAGTCTTCAGTGAACAAACTGTGGCTACAAGAAATTAACCACTCTGTCACTGGGATGGAGAAGCTGTATATTTGGTTGCACTTTTCTCCTGGGGTAAGAGAATGGTTTTACCCCTTTTCCTTGTTTGATTCAGTCCCTCTTCTTTGGTTTTGCAAGTGTCTGAAACTATTTTGTCTTGAGAACTGCCTTTGATCAGGATCAAGAAAGAGTTGAAGATAAAGCATGGACCTATCCTGACAGGCCAGGTGATGGAGAGTTGCAACAGCTACCATGACTTGTTGGGCTGTATGAAATGCATCAAGGAGGTCTGAACAGAGGTTTGAAATCTCATCTGAAGTCTACTCAGAGCAAGTTAGGTGAGTAGTTGTCAAGAATGATACCATATTATCCGTTCTGTCTTTGGGAGGCAGGAAGGACCTGTGATCAATTACATCACATTTTTCTTTGATTCTTGACAGAGTATCTCTACATCTGCTGCAATTCACAAAAATCTTGAAGCCAGATGAGAACAAAATTCTTTGATGCAAATTTCAAGTGCATTGCATCATCAGCCCACACTTCTTGAAGCAGATGCAAGAGATGCTGGTACTCAGCACAAATTATGAGAAGATTGTGTTAAGTTCTTCCATGAACGTATTCTCCAAGTAGCTAAGGACCAAAGAGTATTGGTGTGCTGAAGAGATTTAGTAAGATATCCTTATTCTTTTTGATGAGAACTTCAGGAGAGGCTGTCACCCCTTGAATGTGGACATTCCAGTATAATCACTGATGATAAAGTCTGTTACAGGTTTGCCTTGAGAAAACAGATTTTGGTTGGCCTGGGAGAACTGCTCTTCTGTCTGCATCACTTGAAGAGGAGGATTCCTGACCTACTGCTGTGAGGGAGGAGGTGAGGACTGCCTTTCAAGTGCTGTGTGAAGGATAACCTAGCAGCAGAACCTTATTTGGTAGAACAGCAGTAAGAAGCTGTATCTTGCAAGATATCAGCAGTTATAGAACACACACCAGAGGCTGAAAAGCTTTTATGAGCTAATGCCACATGTACAGTGAGACCTTAAATGACAGCCTCTTCTCCCTGCTAGTGTGAGATAAGCAAGCAATTGAAGTAGAATCTTTCCTGGAGCTCACTGGTAAGTAATCTTACATTCTCAATGTGACCATGAGTAGTGCATCAGATGTACCAGATCAGATGGTACAGCCAAAAACAGAGAAGAGGGAGGAGTTTTGAAATGCTTCATTAGAAAAAAAAAAACCAGTTTGCCAATTACTGGACAATTAAATTGTTTTACCTGAGAGATAAGAGATTTTTTTTTACTATAACACAGCATTTCTTGCTACATATTGTATATATTGTACATCTTTCACTTCTTACTTCTGTTTTTACAAGCTCAGTACCTAGACTGCCTTCTGAGACAGTGCAAGCTGTGAGCTCCAGTACATCCTGCTGGAACTTGTCATCTACTAAATACTTTCTCTTGCCAGTGCACATGTGCGATTTTGGTGGCTGCAGGTTCCCAAAACCAGCTGGAGAAGAAGTTTTAGCTAGCAGGCCCCCATGAGAATAGCATATGCTGGCAGAAACTTTTGTAATACAGAGCCTCTGTGTCAGAACTTAAACAACAAGGTTTGGAAAGGCTGACCTGTTCTTGGTAATAATGTCAACTGGTCTTCCAATCTTGCTGTTGGAAACACATGTCCTGATTTTTTGTAGGTGGAAAGATGAGAGGGACTATTTCTAAGAATCCATTAAAAATGTGGTGGGAATGAAAGATTGGCAGTGTAGGGAAAAAAAGAGAGGCAACATGTATTTCCACTCCATTCTTAATAGAGTTCACGCCTATAGCTGAAATACTCAAGATCTTATTGAAAAACATTAGTCAGTAGATTAAGTCCCTAAGCTTACCTTCACACTGATCTCCAGAAGATGATAATGAGTAGCCTTGGCTACAGATACATCTGAAAGATCCTTCTGTGTTCCTGCAGCGTCCATTTGTACAGACTGATCTCTGCTGGCATTCGTTAATATCTGCAGCAGCAGAGACAGTGAAACTGTTACACATCTGAAAATAACCATTACTCATCAAATGGTACAAAGACCAAGTCTGAACAAAATGGCAAAGCACTAGATCAATATCCAGTACTACTTAACTTGCTTGTATTTCTTAAACACAGACAGTGAATGTAATGTATAATATTAAATGACACTGCAGTCTGTGTGTTTTCCTTGAGATGACTGTGTTCAACATTCTCCCCTGTAATGTCAGTTTATCCCTCAATGCACAATTAGGTACACACAGACTCACAAATACACACACATACTGCCTGAGAGCTGCTTTTGTTTCTGTTATATCTGGCAGAGGTAACAAGTCAGCCGCTGCAGTGAGTCAGCAAAACCCACAAAATACTTTCCGGCAGGATCACCACCTTTTAACAGGGTGTGGTTTTCAGATGCACACTGACAGGCTAATCCACTGCTAAGTTGTACATTAAGGCTCCTTAAAATTTTTGCCTTGTAACAGTATTAATCATCTAACTGTGGGGAAATGTCTATTTGCTTCCACGACACTGCTAATCCCTCTGTGCTTCAGTTCTCATAAACTGGGGTCACCCTGAGCTAACAGATGGATTTGAACATCAAACTTAAATTTTTCTATGGAAAACTCAAAGTATTGGAGGGGAGTGGCACTTTGAATTCAGAACATAGCACATGCCTTGTTTCAGGTGGGAAGCCTATATTCCCTCTGTTATTTGTAAAATATTCATTAAGAAGCGGTATTTAAATTGACATGGCGAGTTTTTGGTCACTTCCAGCATTTTGGCACAGCTGAACGTCTTTCTGGAAATACACCTCAATTCAAACAGGAGAATGTTACTCAATGAAGTTTTTCAGGTCTGTGTTATGGCTGTACAGTCTGACCTCTTAAGTAACGGTTCCTTGCAACCACAGAAATTTAGAATTTAAGGATCACTGAAATCTGTGGGGCTCCATGAAGCAGCTGGGCATGTGTACGGGTCCTTACTTTAGAAGGGTGCACTTTAAGAAGAACAGTCTGCACATGCCAGCTCAGCTTTGGCAAGGGCTCTTTTCCATGAAAGTCTCAGAGGAAGCAGTCAAATTTTGTCTACATATTTTCCCCACGATCAGTCTGCTATGTGTCCTGAACAGCACATTTAACTCACTCAAGACACTTAACTTACACTGATGTTTTGTTTCAAACTTCCTGACAAATTTGTATGAACGATCATTTAGTTTTACTGTATTATTTTTAGCACTCAGAAGTCTGGAAGTGTTTGGTGCTGTACAGAGACACTTAGGGAAAGCTGAGGGAAAGGAAAAAGAAGGAAATCCAACTTCTGACAAGAAACATGTAGGTTTCTGTGCACTTCCATAGACTGGAGACACTGTCCCAGATTTTCACCATTATGGAAAAGTTTCAAGTACCTTCTAGTTAAGGAGAGGAATACTCATACCTCCTGTACATGCTGCTCAGACTACTTCACTCTAACTTCTAACCTAGCTTTATTCCACTGGAGCAGTCCTGATGGGCATTTTAGATGTGGAATAAATGTGGGAACTGACACTTTGGAGGTACAGGTACTGTTTCTAGAAATATGACACCAAGCCCTCTCTCTCGAAGTGTAATACTGGAAATACAGAGACACCAGCACAGGAAGGGTTAACTGCTGAGTGGTGGCACTGCTGGGTTCCAAAGGGGAGCAGCCTAGGTTTTTTTGATTCCACTCACCCACACAGTAGAAAAAAAAAAGATAGAAATAAAAGCAAAAGCCACTGTCCTTAAACCTCCAAAATGCCAGATATGCCACAGATTTTGCAAAAATTCCAGTTTATTACTACATGTTCTTGATTAGCTTTATAACATGTCAAAATCTACAGTGTGATCATAGAAACCATAAAACTATTACATTTTTGGGTTTTTCGCATCAGTGTTGTACATTTAAAAGCAAAATGGGAAATAAAAGAGATGAAAAACATTATCTAAAAGGTAAGTGCAACCTTATGAATTTTAATCATATTCTCTCTTACCTTCACAATGCTCTTTTGAGGCAGAGAGTTTGAAACCCTGGGCACAAATACACCTGAAGGATCCTTCTGTATTTTCACAACGTCCATTTGTACAGTGACTGCCATACTGACATTCATTTATATCTGTGAATAGAAAGAAAGCACAAGAAATTAACTGGGGTACAGCCACCTTTTGGCTGAGCTTGGGAATATATTCAAATTATATCATAAACATGGTTATTACTCCTGAGGAATTTATTTCAATGGGATTTCAGCACTTTATGCAGGTCCCTTTGTAAGGCTGCTCTAAAAAGTCATCAAGGAACTCCACTGGATTATGCAAATTCTCTGTCCTTAATCACACACCATCTTTTCTTTAGAAGGACTCAAAAGCAGCTATTTTTTCCTATAAGCTATTCCATAGACATCTATTTCATCCTTCTCTGAAAGAAAGGTATTAATTAGATGGGCCATTTTCTTTAGCCAACATGAAAATTGCTGTGTTGCTACATAACACTAATTTTCAAGAATTCCTTCTGAATGCAATTTGTATAAATCAACAAAGCAAAAAGCAAACATAAAAATAAAATAAGAAACATATTTTGCTATAAATCCAACCAGAATTCATTCTATATTCTAAAATAACAATTACCGGTCTTCTTCTAAAAGTGGTTTTCATTTCAGAAAAAAAAAAAAAAGTTTAGTTTTCAAATTTTATTTCTTTATTTTGGGGTTGCAGTAGTCAGCACGTGTCCTTGTTTTATGGAAAAAAGCTGTATTTTTTTTTTTAGCTTCACTGATGCAGGAAAAGAACTACCCTCTGTTTGTTTTTATGTGCCAGAAATCATATTACTCCCAATTATCCTGTCTTTTGTCACCACAAAACACACAAAACCCATCAGCATAAAAGAGGCACTTGAGCCATTTAGGCAGCTGCAGCACAGGGAAAGTTGGAAGATTAGACATTTTTAAATCATCATCATAACCCTTATTAGCTATTGTGAATATGTGCAGTAACTATTTTCTTCACACATATTTACATGCATGGCTCTTTGCAAGCTCCTGTACTGCCTGTCTTTGACAAAGCCCATTTTCCTCCAGTCACAAACAAAATCACCATTATCATCTATATTCCAAATGACCTACAACTCTGCATTTCTCACTTAAGCCTCTAGCTCTGTAAGTAAGGTGTCCTGCTGCAGACTGGCCAAGCAGAAACTGTGACATCTGTGGAGAGACGACAGCACACATCCACAGGTGCTGTGCTACGGCATTCAGTAGGTGTTACTACTTATTCCTTTCTCCAAGGCTTATTTCCCAGCTCACAGCTGTTGCAAAATGTGCTGGCTCTACAAAACACAATCTGCTTTCAACACGCACGATCACTGCTCTTACTGAAGAATCTGTTCAAGCACAGAGAACCCAATTCAAGCACACAAATTTCCAACTGAACAACAAAACTGTTTCTTACAGATTCATGTTCATCTCCAAGCTGCTTGACAAAGAAACATGGAATACTACTTCTGATTTTTGGATGGGACTCAAAATCAGGAGACTTCCCCAGAAAGCCAGCAGAAAAACAAGGAACAGAACTTAAATCTACTGAGTTCTATCTCAAAACTGATATAACTGATTCTATTGGTGCTCCCTACAGTCTCTGTATTGACTTTTGTATCTTCTAACAGGATCTTTAAAACTGCACAAGTTGAATATTCATAGTTAACCATGCAGCTTCAAAATCCATCACAGTGATAACCATGAGGATGAAGTGATCCAGAAAGTTTTGTCAACCTATTTTAATTCGTTCATCAATACACAGAAGTGTGCTGTAGGTACATAATGAGATATAACTCTATTTGAATGTGAAAATGTGCAGAGAGAAAAATGGAATAGAAATGAATCAGTGGTTGAAAGTAAACTTTAAAAACAATTAATTATTTCAAGTTACCCCTGTACAAAACAAATGCACTGAGGGACCTGGGACAGTGGCAATTTCAAGACAATGAGGAGGCAGGCTGTGCAGGTGTTCTTTTCCATTTCTTCCAGTATGCATTGAACATTCCACCCAGACTCCAATTAACTGTAGTCCACTCGAGTTTGAAGTGAACTGATTGACTTGACTTAATGAAACAGAAGTGGCTATGTTCCTGGGTTTAAATCCTGGAAGATTTAAATGGCATCAAAGATCTATCTCTAGGATTGTTACACTAGATTTTCTATGGCATAAAATGCAGGCAGAGGAATGAAGCGAGGTAAAAAAAATACTGAAAAAAGCACTGTGGAAAACCAGAAGAGCTGCCACTGATTTAAACTACCAGGAGAAACAAATGAATTTATGAAACAATGGATTTAAATAGTCATCACAGGTAACAGGAAATACTTTCCTTTTTGGTATATTTAAATGGTGCCATATTGAAGAACTACAGATTTAAGAAAAATTGTCTGCATTACATTTTCTAAGATCTGTATGGCTCATTTCCAACATGATGTAAGCCTAGGATTAACAAAAAATGGACTGATCACATCACTAATGAAGTGAGTAAGAATGTCTAGGCTTAGAACATTTCATAAAACAAAAGAAAAAAGGGGAGCTACATGCAGTAATACAAAGAAAAAATTATCACTTTAAACCAAGACATATTCCTTACATGACTTAGTTCTGAGCAAAGCACTGACTTCTCTCATTTTTCTTCTATCAACCTGGTTAGCAAGGATGAAACAACTGAAAGTTATGCCAGGGAATTTTCAACCAGGATATTTTCATAAACAGGTACAGAAATAAAGCTTAATATTGGGAAACAAGACAAAATTAGCCCAACATTAAAAAAAAAA
>WEIU01006525.1:212829-223146 GCA_013389925.1 Aegithalos caudatus | reverse complement strand
GGTTCAGCGTCCTTGTGCGTGGCCCTGCTCCTCTCCAGGACCTCCAGCCTGGTCTGTGGAAGGTGTCCCTGCCTGTGGCAGTGGATGGGACCAGGTGACCTTCCCACCTAAACCAGGAGAAATTCTGTGGTGACACTCCAATACCTGCTGGAAGGGCAGCATGGCAGGGCTGGAGCAGGAATGTTTTTTGGTGCCTGGGAAGGACTCAGTGAGGGGGTGACAGCAGTGGAGGTCAGTGCCCAGGGCATCAGCTCCATAACACTGGCAGGGTGTGCAGCCCTCAGATTTCACATCAGCTCCTTTCAGTGACCCAGTGGCTCTGGTGGGAGACCGCTCCAAGGGGCAACAGAGCTGGAGAGCACGGCCTTTGGGAATGAGCTTAAGGCTGGAGGTTCCCCACTGCAGGCCCCACTCCAGCTGCTTGTGCTGTGGCCACTGGGACTTGAAAGGGGAAATTCCACCAGAGCATGAGTACCCTGGAGCTGGAAGGCCATGCTGGCAAGGATTGTGGTGGGACAATCCCTCCTAGGAGATATTTATACCGGGTTGGACACTGACTTGGACAGCTTGCTTCAGCCAGCCCTGATGAGCAGGCCAGTTTGTGCCTGTTGCTGCTGGTCCTGTCACTGGGCTCCACTGGGAAGAGCCTGGCTCCCTCCTCCTTCCCTCCATTAGGCAAATATACACGTAAGTACCCCCAAACATTCCAGTCCCTCCTCATGCAGCACAAGCTCCAGTCCCTTTGGCATTGCTTTGACCCTTCCCTGGGCTCCAGATGTCACATCCTTCCTGCTCCAGCCTGGGCAGGATGCTGCATCCACAGCTCTCCCCCCTTCATGGAGGGGAGGGTCCCCACCTCCCTTCATCCTCCCCAGCCACTGGCTGTTGTCCACCTGGATCCACTGGGAAGGGATGCCACTGCTGCCTCCCTGACTCAGTGTCACCACTGAGGATTTTGTTGTCTCTCATGTCCCTCAGTATCTGTAGTTGGACACTTTTGATTAGTAACTACATCATGAACCTCGTAGGCTTGGCTAATCTTCTCTTCTAAGGGAAGAGAAGGGAAAGGGAAGAAGAGAAAGAAAAGGGAAGACCATCCCAAGAGCAATGGGCTGCCAGCAGGACTGAACAGCACCAGGGGAAAAGGTAATTCTGGCAGCAGGAGGTCACAATAAATCACTGGCTCATTGACCACCTGCTCAGAATGGACCCCAACTCAAATGGAGGAAAGAGCTGCACCTGTGGGGGGGTCAGCATGAGGAGGGAGATACCCCCAGCAAAGAGGAGTTTGAGTCCTAATTAATAACAGAATTCTGTAACTGGTAACCAATGAATGTTAGTTCTTTGCTCAATGTATAAACAGTGTAATGTTCTGATGCTCAGGGGCAGCCTCGTGGAAACCTTTAGCTTCTGGCTCTGCACTAACTGCAATAACCCCAGGAATGCCTTCTTTGATTTGTGGCTGATCCAGGCACAGCTGGAAGCACAGCAGCTGTTTCTGATGGCCCAGGGGGGACAGCCAGAGTGCCCTGATCTGCAGATTGGCCACTCCAGGCAAGGGGGCTTGGCAGATGAATTCCAGCTCACTCCAGCCTGGGGCTCGGGTGCTTTGGGTGACAGCCCTGACATGGGGACCACCAGTGACTCTGGCACAACACAGCCCAGAGGTGTTTCCACTGTGAGGAGGGTGGTTGGAAATTGCTGACAAGCAGGATTTAGGGTTTGGGCTCTGCATGAGCTGAAGAAAAAAATATTCTGTTTCTATAATTTAGGGATGTGTGTCTTGGATTTTTGATGTTTGCCCACTTTTTCACATGCAGAGCTGGTGATGTGAAAACTGGGATTTGGATGTGTGCTTTGGGATAGTGTATGAAACACTGGGAATTCCACAGCCAAAATGGGTTCCTCTGCTTCTCTAGAAATTCCGCTTTGCTCTCCTCTAGGATGCATCCTGAAGAGTTAGGGGACCCTATGACTCAAGTTAAATTGAAAAGACACTGTAATCAATGGATGCCTCATTCTGAATTAGATGATGGTGAAAAAAGGCCAGAAAACCACAGGACTTTAAAATATAACATTATATATTTATGTAATATATTTATATTTATATTATATATATTATATTTCTATATTATACATAATTATATTTTAAANTTGATGTTACTTTGTAGGAGGCAAAATGAATGGGATGAAGTCCCTTATGTAGACCTGGTTCTCACTTTAAGAAACAATTAATAAAATAAGAAAAAAATGTGGTTTAGTAGATTCAAAAGTGTCAAAATGGAATATATTCTTTGAGAAATGAAGAAAAGGGGATAAGGGAAAGATATTTATGGTATGGGGCAAGAAGATAAAAGAGACAGGAACCTAAAGTCCTGGCAGCTCCTCTGACCCAGGGATGAAAGCTGGAGGTGGGCAGTGAATCTGGTGATGAAATGGATCCCATTTCCAGTAGGATCAGGGAGAAAGGTGAGAGGAGCACACTGAGGGCAGCAGATGGACCTGAGGGAGTGGATGTGCAGGTCACACTTCACACCTGCAGGATCAGAAGCAGCAGCAGGGTCATATCCCAGAAATCCTGACGGAATGTGTCGTGGGATTAAAACCAAGATGTCAATTCATAATCCAAACCAGGAGCACATCCAGGCTCTCCTGGAATATTTGCTTCCCCATGAGGAATGGAGGGCATTTTAGAAAAGGCTTGAGAAGGAGGAGTTAGGAGAACAGGATTAGATCAAAAGGTTCATGGCATCCCAAATCCTCACAGATTTCATCCTGAGAAATGACCCAGAGTGGGATCTCAATCAGAGTGAGATTCACTAAAATTATATTACAAAATTATTTTATTTGGATCCTAAGAGGAAGTGAAGAAACTGAAACACCTTGCCAAGTTGTATGAAGGGAAGAGGGAACAAAAGAAGTCTCCACTGGCTTTGTATGAAAGATTGTGTGAAGTGGCTCCCAAATGGATGGATTCAGATCCAGCAAGGGAAGGAAGCAGGATGCTGTCTAACAGGCTTTTTGTTGGGCAGTTGGCACCTTAGGGAGAGACTCCAGAATGGAGCAGGAGGGGATGGTTATTTCCCAAGTGATGCCTGTGAGGATAGGGAAGAGGCAGAAGAGGAGGAGAAGAGCCAAGAGAAATTATTGAATCCATTGTCAGGGGCAAAAAATTTCAGGGATGAGGGTGGGGATTGACATCCCTTCAAAACTATCCTGCAGACAGGAAGGGCACTGGGAAAAGGAGCATCCCCGACTTACAAATAGACAAGGAAAAATCAGAAGACGCAGAAATTAGGTTGGACTGAAGGGGAGCAGAGGCATTTCCTATTCCCCTGGCCAATCCCTTGATTCCAGTTAAACTAGGGAATGAAACTATGGATTTGCTAGTGGATAATGGAGCAGTTAATTCCGTAGTTACTCTGAAGAACCTTTAAGCAAAACCAGGGAGGAAATTCCTCAGGAGCAGGTAATCCCTCAGACCATTTCACATCCCATGGAATTCACGACTGGGATCACAGAATGGCCCCATCACTTTCTCCGCATGCCAGAGTGTCCTTTGGCACTGCTGGGGAGGGATTTGCTGTGCCAGCTGTGCAGGTCTTCACTGACAGGAGCAGTGGCATGGTAATGGAGATCAGAAACTGTGGCCACAAAGGTATTGGAAAACAACCCCCTGCTCATGAACAGCTCTTCCCAGAAAACCAAACTGGGAGCTCTCCCTTGGGCCCTGGCATTGAGCTGAGGATGTCAATATTGCCATGCTGGCAAAACTTGCCTTTGGTACAGTCCATGCTCATGGAGCAGTTTGGGAAGAGCAAGGAGTTCTGACTTCACGGAGGAGTTCAGAAAAAATATGTAGCTGAAATTCCAAAGATATGGAAAGCAGTTCTTCAACCAAAGGACATCACAATAATACATTGCAAAGCCCCCCAGAAAAAGAATCCAAATATTGTAAAGGGAAATATAAGAGCAGATCCAGCTGTGGGAGAAGCTGCACTGAGGAAACCAAGTGATGAAGGAGCTTTGATTGCACAAACCTGTGTAGATTCATCTCCAACAAATTATATCAACAGAGAGGAACCATGAGTGGCACAACTTAACTGTACTAAAAATAAAGAAGGGTGGTGGAAAACACCTGGAAAGCAGCTCTTGGAGACAAGGGAAATCCAATTAAAAGGCTGCATCAAGAGACACACACACAGGAGCAGATACATCACTGCTTATAGCAAAAAATTCTTTGGATCCAGGATGCAAAGTTTAGCAGAGTAGTTAAATATTTATCCTTTGCTGTGTTAGTCATGCAAAATAAGAAAGAAAATACAGGGAGGGAGCATGAAGCAAGGAATAACCCCTGAGAAACACTGGCAAATGGATTTTACAGAATCAGCAGCTGTAATTAATGCAAACATTCATTGGTATTCATCAACCGCTTTTCTGGTTGGCTGGTGTTACCAAACAGATCAAATGCCTGAAGAAAAGGCCTTGGAGACCCAAGTCTGTTACAGAATCCTGAACCTGAAGCAGAACTATTAGAGAGGTGGACAATGCAGGATGGGCTTGGAATGCAGAATCCACCCCTGATTCTGGAAGTGTACTCCAGTGAAGGAGGCCTACAGGACACTCCCTGGAAGAAGCTGATGGCAAAGTCTCCGTGGATGAGCTTTGTGAAAGATGGGATCTGGAAAGCCAGGAATGCAATGCATGCAGGCATGCAGTGCTACCTCAGCATCAGGGAACAGAAGCCAAAGCTCTGACCCCCAACACAGGGGCTCAGGAATCAGAGCTGACTGCACTGACAGCACTGGGACTCACACAAAAAGCTGGGAATATATGGACTGACCCCAAATCTGCTGCTGGAGTGGCCCGTGCCCATGGAGCCATTTGGAAAGAGAGAGAGGGCTGTGAACCTCAAAGGGATCTCCCAAAACATGGACAAGTAATACAGAGATTGTTGGAGGGCACACAGCTACCCCAAAAGGTGGCAATAATGCATTGCAAAGCTCATCTGTTCAAAGGAAACCACAGTGAATACTGGAAATGGCCTGGCTAACAAAGAGAGAAAGTGGCAAATTTGTTAGATCCCAAAAGCAGCCCTGAAGGATGGGGGGTTACATCCAGCAAACAGGTAATAAATAATTTAAATAATTCCCCAACACCTTCTGAGGAAGGTGGCAGAGGAGCAACATAGGGGAGCTCACTGGGAAATAGAATTTCTGGCAGAAGCATTGAAGCCTCAAGTTTTGAGTGTAAAAATAACTGGTATTGATGCCTTGGAAGGCTGACCTGGAAAAGGGACTAGACAGAGCTAGAGGATAAAGTAGGTATTTATTAAAAGGCCTCCAGGATCCACCTTGCCACCAGGCAAGACAGAAACCCAGGGCAGACCAAGAACAAACAGAAAAGAAATGCCCCCCTGGTCACGAGATGTTACATTTTTATAAGTTTTGGTCCATTTGCACATTGGGGTTTGATTGTCCAATTACGGCTTCAGGCTGTGAGGTCCCATCCTCCTGTTCCTCCTTCCAGTCCACTGTTGTTGATGCTTTTGGGCTTGAAATTTGTCCTTGGTGTGCAGCAGGAAAAGGATTTGTTNGTGCGTGAGGAAAAGGATTTGTTTTGTGTCCCTGCTCTGTGAAGAGGGTTTACTAGCACTTAATATGAGGCTCAAAATTACATCCCTATGCAGCACAGAATCTAAAATATGAAAGCTACAATTGAAGGTCTCAGTATCATAAAAAGCATCATTAAAAAGTACCAAACCTGTTTAAAGAACAAAACATGTCAAATCAGAGGGCCCACACCCAGGACTGTTAGGAAGGAAAGCTGTCTGTAACTAAGTCTTGTGCCAGCTAATGCTTCCTTATTTACTTTTTATTAGTGATTAATATTTATTAGCCAATATCTTAGTTTTGAGAATAAGTATTGCATGTCAGAACAAAGAATGATAAGAGAAGTACCCTTATCACCTGACCACGTATTTAAAATACTTTCAAAGAGAAAAGATTCATCAGAAGATCTGGAACCAAAATTAGTCCTCAGAAATGATTAGATATATGCTTGTATTCAGCATATATGTGATGAATATGTATTATTTTCAGGAATACAACCTGGCCTGTTGGGTTACTGGGCATGCACGCTCTGAGGAGAATTTCCCATGCATCCAGCACTCCTAACTGAGCAATGTTAACTTTCTAACCCAGCAAAATCGTTGGAGAGTTTATTTCTCAGTTTTCCATGATACCAGGGCTTTCCTCTGTTGCACCAGCCAGAGAGTAGAGAAGTGATCAGGATTTCTTAAAAGAAACAATACCCACACTGGGTGTTCCAGAAGGAATTTCTACAGATAATGAACCCTACTTTATAGCAGAAATAGTGCAGGAAGTGTCCAAATTTTCAGTCTCTGTGGGAACTACACACCTCATGGATCCCAGAGTCCAGCAGGAGGACAGAAAGGGTGAGTCAGACTACAGACAGGCAAATATCCAAGTTAAAGTGAAAGGCTGGAGTGGAGCATCATCTTTGGCTCTCACAGGAGTTTGTGGCAAACTCCTGTAAGGGGCCAAAGCAGGAATGAGCACTTTGGAAATGCCGTGCTGGAAGGCAAAACCTTGTGGCCACACCCGGAGATCAGGCGTGTGGAAGGCGAGGAGCAGAGCCATGGGAATGTTTAATTCCTCTGCTGCAGCCTTTATCTTCTTTCAGGGGTTTTGAATCAGAGCCCCACCCTTCCCTTGGGTACCCCATGGCAGCTCGTTCAGTCTGGAGAAGTGATCCATGTTTGAACATGGAAGGATGAGACTCCAGGTGGGAAAGGTGGGAAGGTGCTTTCCCAGCAGTGTTAAGGATATAGGAATCAACTCCCTGGATCCATTGTGTGTGAGAAAAGGGTCCCTGAGTCTGGACAAGACACATGGAATTCACACCAAAATGAAAAAAACCTGAAGCTCCAACTGACTGAGGACATAGAAGTATGATCTTTAATTTTTTAATCTGTTTACGTAAATTAATTTTGGAACTACTTATACAATATGTTGTTACTTTATGGCGATCCATTATATAATATTTTGTTACTTTAGAGCTTGTCCAATTAATCAGGAAAATTCAAACTCCAGCAGTAAACTGCTGAGTTTCCCTCACAATCAGTGAAGGACCCTCTGGATTGGGGAATTTTAATCTTAGATTTAAATCTGATATTGCTCCTTGTGTCCCAAAACCCTGTGAGGATTTTCCATGGGGTTTAACATAAGCCCATGGAAGGTAACTGGCATTATATGTGTGATGGACTGACCATGGCTGGACACCAGGTGCCCACCAAAGCTGCTTCATCACTCCCCCTCACTTGGACAGGGAAGAGAAAATACAAGAAAAGCTCATGGCTCAGGATAAGGACAGAGAAAGCTCACTGATTCCTATCGTGGGCAAAGCAGGCTTGATTTGGGAAATTTGGTTTAATTTATTACCAATCAAATCAGAGTAGGGTAACAAGAAGTAAAACAAATACTAGGAACACCTTCCCCTCACCTTTTCCTCCACCCCAGGCTTAGCTTTATTCCTGATTCTCCACCTCTTCCCTTCCAGAGGTGCAGTGAGGCAGGAATGGGGTTACAGTCCATTCANCTTTGGAAATGCCGTGCTGGAAGGCAAAACCTTGTGGCCACACCCGGAGATCAGGCGTGTGGAAGGCGAGGAGCAGAGCCATGGGAATGTTTAATTCCTCTGCTGCAGCCTTTATCTTCTTTCAGGGGTTTTGAATCAGAGCCCCACCCTTCCCTTGGGTACCCCATGGCAGCTCGTTCAGTCTGGAGAAGTGATCCATGTTTGAACATGGAAGGATGAGACTCCAGGTGGGAAAGGTGGGAAGGTGCTTTCCCAGCAGTGTTAAGGATATAGGAATCAACTCCCTGGATCCATTGTGTGTGAGAAAAGGGTCCCTGAGTCTGGACAAGACACATGGAATTCACACCAAAATGAAAAAAACCTGAAGCTCCAACTGACTGAGGACATAGAAGTATGATCTTTAATTTTTTAATCTGTTTACGTAAATTAATTTTGGAACTACTTATACAATATGTTGTTACTTTATGGCGATCCATTATATAATATTTTGTTACTTTAGAGCTTGTCCAATTAATCAGGAAAATTCAAACTCCAGCAGTAAACTGCTGAGTTTCCCTCACAATCAGTGAAGGACCCTCTGGATTGGGGAATTTTAATCTTAGATTTAAATCTGATATTGCTCCTTGTGTCCCAAAACCCTGTGAGGATTTTCCATGGGGTTTAACATAAGCCCATGGAAGGTAACTGGCATTATATGTGTGATGGACTGACCATGGCTGGACACCAGGTGCCCACCAAAGCTGCTTCATCACTCCCCCTCACTTGGACAGGGAAGAGAAAATACAAGAAAAGCTCATGGCTCAGGATAAGGACAGAGAAAGCTCACTGATTCCTATCGTGGGCAAAGCAGGCTTGATTTGGGAAATTTGGTTTAATTTATTACCAATCAAATCAGAGTAGGGTAACAAGAAGTAAAACAAATACTAGGAACACCTTCCCCTCACCTCTTCCTCCACCCCAGGCTTAGCTTTATTCCTGATTCTCCACCTCTTCCCTTCCAGAGGTGCAGTGAGGCAGGAATGGGGTTACAGTCCATTCACCACGTGGTTTCTGTGCTGCTTTCTCCTTAGGGAGAGGAGTCCTTGCCCTGCACAGTGTGGGAGGGAGGCAGCCTCCAGTACCAGTCCCTCCCAAGGGCAGGGGCTCTTCACAAGCTGCTCCAGAGTGTGTCCCTTCCATGGGGACACTCCCTCAGGAGCTGCTCCAGCCTGAGGCCCCCACAGGGTCACAGGTCCTGCCAGCAAACTGCTCCAGCATGGGCTCCTCTCCCCATGGATCCCAAGGTCCCTGCCAGGACCCTGCTCCAGCATGGGCTTCCCACGGGGTCACAGACTCCTTTGGACACCCCCCTGCTCTGGGCACCCACTGGGGTGTCACCCACGCCCTGCTCTGGGCTCCTCCACAGGTTACAGGTGGGTCTCACAGGTTTCAGGTGGGTCTCACAGGTTACAGGTGGGTCTCACAGGTTACAGGTGGGTCTCTGATATCCCTGGGCACCCACAGGTGCAGGGGAATCCCTGCTCCAGCACTTGGAGCACCTCCTTTTATTCCTTCTGCACTGACCTGAGAGCTCCAGGGCTGCTGCTCTCACGTCATTCCTCTCTGGCTGCAATTACTGCTAGGCAAGAACTCCTTTTTCCTCCTTAAATCCATTATCCCTGAGGTGCTCCTGCCATCACTGACGGGCTCTGCCTTGGCCAGCAGCAGGTTCCTCCTGCAGCCAGCTGGCTTTGGCTCTCTTGGACATGGGGGAAGCTTCTGTCAGCTTCTCACACAGGTTTCCACTACCAGAACCTTGCCACACAAACCCAGTATGAACCAAATCAAATGGACAAAATTCGACAAATGGGATGTGTATTTGGCTAAGTGATGACAGCAAGTGGACAACTCACCTGCCTTTGTGGGGGAAAGTTAAAAGACATTCTTTAGGAATATTAACATTTTGCCCCTTATGGAGAAAAAGGCCTTTGGAAACACTGTTATGGAGAACAATAAAAATAATGATGCTTCTTGGAGACCCCCTTGAACAGCAACTGGAGCAGGCTGTGTGTTAGAATCTATGCTCAGTGCACAGATCACCTCTTCCTGAAATCCCAGGTGAGGGTACAATTTAACTGGACAAGCAGAGGCATCAGCAAATTCCAGGGGGCTGCCCAGAGGACAGGCTGGTTTGGGAGGGCAGTGGCAGGTGATGAGCACCTGGACACAAAGCACAAGGAAGAAAATTGCCCAAAACAGAAGAGAACTGAGGTGGGGCTCTCCTGAGGCATCTCAAGAACGGAAGGTGGCCCCCCCTGGCACCCAGCTGAGGGGCTGCTGAGTGCTTCAGTCCCTCTCAGTCACCTCTGGAGGGTGATGGTGACAAGAGAACATCCCTGAGGCGGCGGGGGGGAAAGGCAAATTCTGCATCCACGAGTGTCTGGTGCAGGCGGGGAGAAGCCTCAGCCCCTCCTGCTCCCCAGGCATCACCCCAGCCCTGCCAGGATTCCGGTGCGTGAAGGAGCAGACGGTGGCCGGGAGCCCTGGGCTGGGCCCGGGGTTGGTCCGCTGGCAGCCCCCTCGCCTCTGCTTGGAGCGACAGCTCGGGGACACAAGCGAGCAGAGACGTCCCGCCTGTCACCCGTGCTCCGGGACCCTGCACCCCAGCCGGGGGCTCACGGGGCTCGGCCCTCGGTGTCCCCCGGCCGGGCCGGGGGT
>WEIU01006525.1:181974-195460 GCA_013389925.1 Aegithalos caudatus | reverse complement strand
GCTCGCTCCCGGGATGGAGACCCGGACCGGCACCGAGAGCTCCCGCCTGGTCAGCCCGCGGGGCGGCCGCGCCGACGGCAGCCTGCGCCTCAAGAGGTACCGCCGGCTCCGGCAATCATCGCCTTGGCATCCATCACCGGCACCCCTCGCCCTGGCATCCCATCACCCCGGCACCCCTCGCCCTGGCATCCCATCACCCCGGCACCCCCACCACCGCCAGCACAACTCCATCACGAGCGCCTCCGGCACCGACGGCACTTCCATCACCAGCACTCCCATCACTCTCACCCCATTGCACCGGCACCTCCAGTCACCACCGGCACTTCCATCACCCCGACACACCATCGCCCCGACAACCCCATTACCGGCACTAGCACCTCCATCATCGGCAACCCCTTTACCCCGGCACCGCCACCCCCGGCACCCCATCACCTCCCAGGGCCCCCGGCAATTCCTCGCACGGCCACCTCCACTATCCCCCACATCCGCAAACCTCGGTCCCCCCGCACCGCGCTGCCGGCACCTGCTCGTCCGTCATCCCTGACACCTCCATCGCCCCCATCGCCCTCAGCTCCTCCGGCACCCGCAAGCCCCCGGCACGTCGCGCCGCCCAGCTNTCCCTCCGCGCCCGCCCCCGTGCCTTCATCCATCCGACACGGACATCGGCACCTCCGCAGTCCCCGCGCCAGCCCTGACCGTCCGCCACTTGCACCGTCACGTCCCCACCGGCACGCTCGCCCTGCCACCGGCACCTCCGCTCAAGCGGAACCAGCCCCACCGTGCGCCAGCCTCGCTCCCTCCTCGGGTGTCCGTCCCGCACCTATCGGCGTCCAATCGTCACCCACCTACACCGGTACCATCCATCCATCACCCACCCACACCGGTACCGTCCATCCGTTAGACCCCGTCCCGGTGGGCTGTCCATCCCCGTTTCCGCACTGCTGCCCCACGCACCGGGACCTCGGCCCCGTCGCCCCTTCCTCACACCTCACGTCCCCGCACCGGCCCCAGGCGCAACACCTTGCTCCCACCTGAAGCCTCCCCGCGTGTACCCGCACCAGTCCCGTCTCCGGTTCCGGCGGGAGCCCCGTGCCACCGCCTCATGCTGCCGCCGCTGCTCGTTCCGCTGCAGGGGGTTCTGCCGGTGCCCCACCGGCTGCCTGGCTGCGTACCGGTGGGCGGTAGCAGGACCCTCGGGGGTTCTGGGCAGGGAGCACCCGAGCCGGCAGTGACCCCCGCCCCCAGTCTCTTCACAGGCTCTCCGGACCCTTCAGCACTGGCGGCCCCCCCGGCTCCAGGTCCCCGCTGCCGCTGCAGCCCGCCGGCGCCCGGCCCTGGGCAGGGCAGGCTCCAGGCCCGCCAGCAGCTGAGCATCGCCTGCGCCGTCTGCTGCCTCTTCATGGTCGGGGAGGTGATAGGTAACAGTGGCTGGGCCAGGGTGGGGGGCTGCCAGTGGGGCCGGGGTGCCAGCTGCTCTGTGCCCACAGGGGGGTACCTGGCACACAGCCTGGCCATCATGACAGATGCAGCCCACCTGCTGACAGACGTGGGCAGCATGTCTGTCAGCCTCTTCTCCCTCTGGGTCTCCAACCGCTCACCCACCAAGACCATGACCTTTGGCTGGCACCGCTCAGGTGAGCTGAGGGGCATGGCCCTGGGGGCTCCAGGGGCCCCTCACGGCCGGGTTGGGTGCTGATGATCTGTGCTCTGATCCCACAGAGACACTGGGTGCGCTGGCCTCTGTCCTCTCTATCTGGGTTGTGACTGCAGCCCTTGTGTATCTGGCGGCCGCCCGCATCATCAGCAATGACTACGAGATCGAGGCACGAGCCATGCTGGCCACGTCTGCCTGTGCTGTCGGCGTCAATCTGGTGTATGTCCCTCGTGGGGCTGTGCACCCGTGGTCCCTGCGTACCATCAGCCTGAGTGCTGCCCCACCTATGTCCCTGGAACCCCAAGAACCCCAGTCTGTGGCCTCAGGTCACTTTATGTCCCTGTGCACCAGCCTTGTGTCCCCAGCTTGGGAACTTGGGGCTTCCAGTCCATGTGCCTACATCCCCACACCCCACATTCCCTGGTCCCCTAAGCAGCACCTCCCAAGCCCTGTCATGAGCCCCAGGACCAAACCCCTGCCCTGTTCCTGCACAACTTCCAGCCCTGCTGCACTTCCAGCCCCACTCCTCCCCCTGTCCCAAGACCCAGCTGTGACTGCCTGTGGCCCTTTGCCCACGCAGGGCCAGCAGGGTCCCCATGCCCTGTCAGTGTGGCACTGAGCCAGCCTTGCTCTTCCCAGCATGGCCTACATCCTGCACCAGTCCCCTGCTGGCCATGGCCACGGCACAGGGGCCTACGAGCAGCTGGAGAGCTCCATGGGCTGCCAGCCCAGCCGTACCCCTCTGCCCGGCAGCACCAGTGTGCGGGCAGCCTTCGTCCACGTGGTGGGTGATCTGCTGCAGAGCGTCAGCGTCCTCGTGGCTGCCACCATCATCTACTTCAAGGTGCCCAGGCTGGACTGCCCCAGTGCTGCCTGTGGGAACAGCTCTCCCAGTCCAGTCCCTTGCAGGGACATCCCATGTGGGCTGTGCCCCCAGCCTCACAGGGACCCTGCTCTCTGCAGCCCCAGTGCAAGATCGCAGACCCCATCAGCACCCTCTTCTTCTCGGTCTTTGTCCTTGGCTCCACCATCACGATCCTCAGAGATGTCTTCAGGGTCCTCATGGAAGGTGAGGAGTGAGTGAGAGGGATGTGAGACCTCAGGTGCAGGGCGGGGCACAGGAGCTTCTGGAGCTGCCTCTGCCACAGCACTTTGCCCATGAGGCAACTCACCTCCTCTGTCCTTCCCTCTGAATCCCCCCAGCCCTTGCCTCCACCCCAGCCCGGTGCATTGGCCCCAAGGTGAGGCCCATCTCACCCCAAAGCCACCATGCCCGGCCTGGTTTCCCTGGGGATGCCCCCAGCCCCAGTGGCTTCCACTGGGAGCCCTCGCCCAGGTGGGTGCTATGGCTGGGGGCCCAGGGTGGCCCCTGTGACCAGTGGTGCTGGCAGGGACACCACGGGGCCTCGAGTTCGATGCGGTGAAGGAGGAGCTGCTGGGGGCCCGCGGGGTGCGGGGTGTCCATGACCTGCATCTCTGGGCGCTGACGCTGAGCCACGCCGCGGTGTCGGTGCACGTGGCCGTGGGTGAGTGACCTGCACAGGGCACGGCCGGGGGCTCCCACTGCCCGTGCCAGGAACGAGCCCCTGCCCGCTACTCCTAGATGCCGGTGCCGATGCTGAGATGGTGCTGCAGGAGGTCACTGCCCGGCTCCAGAGCAGGTTTGGCTTTGCCTTGTGCACGGTCCAGGTGGAGCAGCACCAGGAGGAAACAGCAGGCTGTCCCCACTGCCAGGACCCCCGAACCTGAGACCCCCTCTCGCTGCTACGTTGGGCCAGACATGGCCCTGGCCCCCGCTCCTTGTGCTAGAGCAGGGCAGTGCTTGAGATTCCATCCCCCTCTACCCACCCAGTGCTGCAGAGTCCTGGGGTGGGACAGCGACTCCAGTGCGGTGTCCCGGGGGGAACGGATACATGGCCTGGCCTGTGGAGCACAGCGGCTTCCTGGGATCTTCCACTCCCTCCTGTGCCACAGCTCTTGAGGAGGTGGAATCCTGCCCAGCACCCAGTCCCCAGGGAGCCTGTCTGTCCTGGCAGGAAGGGACATCCCCCATGGGGGACCTCAGACCTGGCCTTGGCCCCAGCCCCCCATTCTGTTGCCTGGGCTCCATCTGAATCCTGCTGTGCCTGGGCCTGATTCATTCCCTCTGCTGAGTTGTGCCTGTGCCCCTGGTGTCAATCTGTCCATCTGTGCCAGCAGCGGTGCCAGCGCTGCCAATAAATGTGTTGGAGCAGCAGCAGCAGCAGTGCAGCAGACAGAGGGGCATGGGGAGGGAACGGGGGGAGTTGGGGGTGGGTCCCTACAGACACAGCTACCAGCCATGTCTGTCCCAGTGCCAGTACCACCACAGCCATACAAAACCAACCACGTTTATTTTGCACAGCTGAACACAAGCTCAATGTGAGCGACTCCACAGCCCCAGCCCCCTCCCTGCCCTTTGGGGCACAGTGGGGATGGAGGCCAGCACAAGCACAGCTCCATTGCTGATGAAGCCCACGGGCGCTTCCGCAGGGTCACACCCACAGCTCAGCCCTGGGACACACGCAGGTCCCACCACCCCTGCCCAGCTCAGACCAGACAGCACAGACGGACCCTTCCAGGCCCAGAGGATGAGGACAAGAGCATCCCAGGGAATGGCTGGGAGCAGCTGTCCCTCCTGCAGCAGACACCCATCAGGAAAGCAGCGCTGAGAGGGCCCACAGCCCCACGCCAGCATAGCTGGCCCCAGCCCCAACCCCTGCCCAGGGTGAGCACCTGGCAGCAGCACGAGGGACTGATGCCCCTACTCTGCTGGCAGAGGGGAGTGCCCAGGGGGGCCGGGGCTGCCGGCAGTGTCCCCATAGAGGACGCTGAAGCGGGCCTGGCACTCCGGGAGCAGCCGGTGGCCCACACCGGAGGCCAGCCCTGCCAGGCAGTGTGCCCGCACAATGCCCGCCTGCCCGCCCGACACCAGCCATCCCTGCGAGTCCAGGTTGGGGCTGAAGCGCACCTGTGGGAAGAGAGGAGCTTGTGAGGGAGGGGGCCGGGGTGCTGGGAGCCCGGCCCGCAGAGCAGAGCCGTGTGTGCACAGTGCTGGGGCTGTGGCTCAGCCCGCCCGCCCACCTTGTGGAGGGCCTCCAGCTGCAGGCGGTCAAGGCTCAGTTCTGCCTTCAGCTCCTGCGTGTGCATCCGGCGCATGGGTTCCCGGCTCGGGAAGTTCTGGAAGCTGCGCTGGAAAGTGGTGGCACCACCTTGGGCTGCAGGCCAGAGGCAGCAGCACCGCATGCACCAAGATCTTAGCCCTGCCGGAGGAGAGGGGCTGCCCCAATGCCCCAGCAGCATCTCCTGGCCCTGCCACCCCCACCGCCCAGCCACAGCCCCACAAGCCCTGCTCGTGGGTCGGGCTCTGGCTGCCCCCGTCCTCTCCTACCAGGTCCGTGTCCTGGAATCGGATGTAGCTCCTGGCTACCATCTCCCTGTAGCGGTGGGTCCTGGGCAGCGCTTGCTCGGCGCACTCAGGCCCATCAGGGCTGCACGGCAGCAGGTCAGCTTTGTACACCGGCTGTGGGTGACAAGGGGCTCAGTGTGGGGTGGGCAGAGATCCTGCTGCTCTGCAGACAGGGACCACGAGGGACCAGCGGGATGGGGGGCCCAGGACACTTTTCCTAGGGTCCCCCTGCCCTCCGCCAGCCCTGTGTGCCGGGCTGGGCCACCCGAGCGCGATGGTCTCTTACAAATCTGCGGTCCGAGGTGCGCTTGATGTTGAGGGGGTTGACAGCCAGGTCAGGCAGCACCGCTGCCACAAGCTCACCGGTGATGTCACCCGCAGCCACCGTGTTCAGCCAGTCCGAGCCAGAGATGCTCTGCAGGGACAGAGGGCTGGAGAGCACG
Organism: Aegithalos caudatus; assembly: GCA_013389925.1. Classification (NCBI taxonomy): domain Eukaryota; kingdom Metazoa; phylum Chordata; class Aves; order Passeriformes; family Aegithalidae; genus Aegithalos; species Aegithalos caudatus. The sequence goes on along the minus strand of WEIU01006525.1, from coordinate 189,936 downwards.
GGGTTCCCACCACCCTCAGCCGGGCGGTGTCACCCCACCCGGGCCCCAGCTGGTGCTGCCCTGGCCTCTGGGACACAATGGCCCCGCACTGGCCCTTACCCACACGGTGCCCTTGCGAGGGGCCACAAAATAGGCCTTGAAGCCCAGGTACCCGGCGTCGATGTAGTGGATCCCACAGGGCCCATACCTGTGGTGGAAAGGACAGAATGAGGCATGGGATGCCTGACTCTGCTGTCACCAGGAATGTGAGAGCCAGGCACAGCCCACCTCCCCACAGAACTGGCCCAGGGCAAGGGGGCTGTTCTTGCTCTAGCAGCACGTCATAAAGTCAAGAGGCAGCTCAAGGCAGCTCCCAGAGGCCAAGAACTCACTGAGACCCCAAACCCCTTTAGCAGCACACCTGTTGTCCAGTCCAAGGGTAGGCCAGCCCCTGGCCCACCCTGCCTCTGCCTCAGGATGGTGTGGCAGAGGGGATATCATGCTGTGCTGCAGTGCTGTGACCCAAACCAAGCAGAGTCTGCCCTTGCCATGGCACAGCTGGACAGTCTCAGGGAGGGGAAAGCCAGAGAGGCCCCTGGGCAGTTGGACCAGGCCCTGGCACAGGCCTGGCCCCAGCACTCACGGCGCATAGCAGTTGTCCTGGGCCACAGTGATGCCATTGTAGGGCAGCAGCCAGGCCACCTCAGTGCTCAGGAACCGCTTGATGCTGTTGATGGGCTCGTAGAGCCGCCGCAGGTCCCAGAATTTGATCTTGCGATCGCTGCCTACTGTGACCAGGAAGTTGCTGAGAAGCAGGAGAAAGGCAGCACTGAGAGCCCAGCATGGAGCTGTGCCCTGCCCCACCAGGGCCCAGGTGCCCCCAGCCCTGGAGTGGCTCAACTGCCCTCACCCTGGAAAGCCCAACCCAACCTCTCCGGTGCTGCAGAGACCCCAGTGTCATTGGCACCACAGCCTCCCAAGCCCTTCTGGACAAAAGAGCTTCTCCTGCAGGAGGAAGCTCCTCTCCTGGCAGCATCTGTGCCTGCTCCTCACCTGTCAGCCTTGCACCACTCAATGCTCCGGACTGCCTGGTCATGGGCTAGAAAGCACCGGAAAGGGTAGAGCTTGAGGGAGGCATCAGGTTGGTGCACGCACTGCAGCAGGGATTTGGTGAGCAGGTTCCACACTGCCACGGTGCCTGTGGAAAGACTTGTGTCCATGAGGCACTGCCAGTGGTGCAGGTGCTTCAGTGGGAACCGGCAGTGGCACAGGAAGGGCTGCAGGAGCTGCAGAACACAGCAGCCAGGCTGGAGCTAGGGCTGGGGCTGGGAGCGGGGCAGGATGGTGGCAGGACACAGCAGCAGCACAGGCAGGGCCATGGGCCAGGCTGGAGCCAGAGCTCCAAGCAGGGAGTACGGCAGCAGGTCCTGGAGACACAGCACAGAGTGGAGACACAGCACAGAGCTGTAGATCACTGCAAGCTTAGCAGAAAATTCCATCCAAGCAAATTCAAAGGATGTGGATTGTGGGCCTCATTTTCTGAGTCTGGAGGATTTTAGCCTGCTAGTGGCTGCAGATTTCTTCCCAAGGGAAGACTTCTCGGGAGAGCCTTTTTTTCTGTAAACGATCTGGTAAACAATTGTCCTTTTCTTAAAACAATCTTTCTCAGCTGGAGTTTGTGTTTCTCTAGTTCTACCAATGGGTTTGTCTAGACCAGGAATCGAACATGAGTTGACAGCTTGGAAGGGCAGCAATTGCAGCCACTACACCATTTGAGAAAAGGACAATTGTTTACCAAGATGGCTTACAGAAAAAAAGGCTCTCCCGAGAAATCTTCCCTTGGGAAGAAATCTGCAGCCACTAGCAGGCTAAAATCCTCCAGACTCAGAAAATCAGACCCACAGTGGATAAGCCCAGAGCCACAGACAAGGACCAGCCTGGAGGTACATCAGAATGACAACAGCCAGCCCAGAGAAGCCTTCCCCTGACAGGGCTGGGCAGAGGTTCCAGCACCAGGTGAGCTGAGCACAAGGCTCCAGTGCCTCTGCCAGGCTGAGGGCTGCTCCTTGAGTGTTGGTGCAGGGCACAGAAAGAGACTCACCGTCATAAAACCCTGCTGCCAGGTGATGGTGGGGCTTGGAAGGCATCCAGGAGAGACTGAAGCACTGTCCACACTCAGATGCATTCCCTGCCTGGATGGAGCCCACCTGAAGGGTGGCGATGCACTGCACCTGGGGGCCAAGGAAGAGCCCTGGGTCACAGCCCCGCGCCGGCGCCATCCGTGCCCCCGGAGCGGATGCCTGGGGTGGGAGCACAACACCGCCCTGCCCCTCCAACACTCTGCAGGTGCCTCAGCTCCCCAGGCTCTGCCACCTGCACCGGCTGGGGGGCTTGCCAGGTGCCAGCCCCGACAGGGATCACCGTGGTGGGGAACACTGACCTTGCAGATAAGGTGCTTGTGGAGGGACCCATCTAGAAGAGAGCAGAAGGGGGTCAGGGGAGGCACTGGCTGTCATGGGAGCTCCCTGCCTGGAGCCTGGACTGCAGCTCCTCATGGCCTTGGCCAGGGCTCCCAGTCCCTGTTCTGCCATTCCCCAGGAGCAGAAACTGCAGCACGTGGAGGGGCAAACTGGTGGCAGCAGGACCCCCAGGAGCCAGGCCTGCCTGTGTTGGAGGAAGCAGCCCCTGAAACGTGCTGCAGGCAGAGATGACATGCTCCTGCCCCACCATGGCCAGCACCAAAGTCAAGGTGATGCAGTCACACACAGGGGCCAGTCCTGACTTTGACCACTCCAGGAAGGCAGAGAGCAGCCATACAGGACAACTGCTCCATGGCTGACAGGACTGGAGCAGCCAGGCAGCACTCCTGGGGAGGGTGGGCTGCAGACACCCTACACCCAACAGCTCAGGGCAGGATACCCACAGGACTACCACCCACCAGCTCTGTCTACCAGAGAATCCCCCCCACTAACAACACCCAACATGAATGCTGTGGGGACCCCGTCCCACATCCCTCAGGCCTGAGATCCCTAACCCCCAGTGTGTGGCTGTCCTCCAGCACAGTGAGCACCAGACAGGCACATCACAGCCTGGGGCCATGGGTGGAGATGTGGAGGAACTGTGACACACAGTGTGACAGTAGGGATACAGTATGGAGACCAGCCCCAGTTCTGCCAGGCAGGAATACAGGGATGCAGGTCCCCAGTGCCCCAGGGACAGCCAGCACAGCCATATCACTTTGGGAGCTCCTGGCAGGGCCTGTGACCACAGCCTGGCACCGATGCTGAGCTGGAAAGCGGTGCTCCAGCCCAGCCTGAGGCAGTGCTGGCGTGTGCAGCCACAGCCAGCGGTGTGCCGGGCTCCGGTCCCTGCAGAGCCGGGTGGGCCCTGTCACAAGGGGGCTGAGGCAGCAGCACAGCCCCCGCAGGCACAGCCAGCATGGGGGGGCTGCCAGCTGTGCCTGGGCACAGGGAGCCCATGTCCCACTGCCAGCTGGAAGCGCTGGTGTCGGCACGGCTGAGTGTCCACCGCTGGCACGCACCGGCCATCAATCCCGCCCAGCTCCGGCACAGGCGATTACAGGCACCATTAGCCTGAGCTGCCCAGCACTCCCTGTCCTACCCTGACACGTGGCTTGGCCAGACTGCAGGGAGCAGCTCTGCAGGCAGGAAGATGGGCAATGGCTGGGGACACACTTTGTGTGTCCTGCTATGGCCGCAGTGACGCTGCTGAGAGCCCCCTCGGGGTGCCCAGCTTTTGGGGGCTGCCCGGGAGCCACATCCCAGCCAGGCTGCTGCAGTGTCCCTGAGACAGCAGCACTTGGCACACAGCCTCTGCTCACACAGGCTGTGGGTAAGGATGGAGCTCTTCTCTGCTGGAATTCCACTATGGAATTGTGAAGGCTTCGGCACTGGGGCTTGGATCTCTGGGCACAAGAGTAACCAAAGCAGGCCCCCAATACCAAAAAGCAGCCATGGGTCCCACACTGTACCTGATGCCAGGCTGGGGGCAGCAGAGTACCAGTCTTGGGGATCAGGTGGGCTCACTTCCCCACCATGCAGCTCCCAGGCTGGGGCACAGTCCTGCTGGCAGCTCCCCAGCACAGCAGGCTCCTATGGACAGAGGTGCCCAGCCCGGGGCTTGCAGTCCCACCCTGGCACAGGGGGAGGAGGGCCAGGACGCCCCTGCTCGGCTGTGTGGCTCTTCCTACCTTTTACCTGGGTTGTCTTGGCGTGGTGCAGGGCCCCAGGGTGTGGCAGGGCATACACCACCACCCTGCCGTCCGAGAAGGCAGCAGCCAGCAGGCCCAGCCGGCTCATCTGTGGGTGCTAGGGATGGACAGACGGGCTCAGACACAGCCAGGGTCACCTCTCGGGATCCCTGGGGAACCCAAGGGCAGCCCTCGAGCAGCACTCACCGTCCGGGCTGCAGTGGGTGGCTCCCAGGCCCCACTGGGGCAGAACTTCATGTCCCACACACAGCCGTAGTCAGCAGCGATGGCATAGGCCAGCCTGGCTGTGTTGGGAGAACTGTGGGTGTGAGTTTGGCCGTGAGTAACTCCGCAGCCGGTGCCCAGCAGCTCCAACGCACACCAGCGCACACCACGAGCAGAACCGGCCACCGGCACAGCCCCCTCGGGGTTCAGACTGCGGCTGGCGGCTCTGGGAGAGGACAGGCCCCACCACCCACGCAGGGACACAAGATCTAGGCAGGCTCCAGGCCTGGCCACTCACCCCTGCTCCGTCTGCAGCACGCCCAGGCCCCAGAGCTGCAGGAGCGCGGGGCCCGAGTGAAGCCCAGACGCGCTGTGCGTCTCCTCCATGCTCCTGTGGCAGGACACGGCCACGTACTGCGGGGCTGCCGAGCCCTCCGGGGTTGGGCACCACGCCATGGCCCACACCGGGCCGCCCACGAAGAAGGAGACGTCCAGGCGCTCCGGGTGGGGCTGCAGGGAACTGAACCTGTGGGTGGGACAGCGCTGGAGGCTCCTGCAGAGCCGGGGCAGGGGCTGGTGGGACCCCGGGGCACAGCACTGCCCAAGCCATGGATGCAACCTGGGTAACCAGAGCCTGGGGACACCCTGACAGCCACTGTCCCTCTGGGCCTGGGGACACCCTGACAGCCACTGTCCCTCTGGGCCTGGGGACACCCTGACAGCCACTGCCACACTGGGCTGGGGACACCCTGACAGCCACTGTCCCCCTGGGCCTGGGGACACCCTGACAGCCACTGTCCCTCTGGGCCTGGGGACACCCTGACAGCCACTGTCCCGCTGGGCTGGGGACAGCCTGACAGCCACTATCACACTGGGCCTGGGACACCCTGACAGCCACTGTCCTGCTGGGCCTGGGGACAGCCTGAGAGGTAACAAACACCCTGCTGGGCCTGAGGCCACCCTGTCACACACCTGTTTAACCTGTACAAAGCACCATCGTCCTTGATGCCCTCTCGCTGAACGGAGAAGAAGGGAGACTGCTCCTCTGCCGGCAGGTACGGGGCAGCCTCGCTGTGCAGGCACAAGTGAGAGGTCTCCCCAGCCCTCACCCAATCACCCCAGCACAGCCCCGTGCCCCAGCACCATCCCAGCCTCCACATGGCCTGACAGGCCCTGCTGCTGGCCACGTTCCTCCTCAGCCAAACCCAAGAGACCCCCAGAGCCCACAACAGATACACAGAGGGGAGTGGAAGCACAGCCCCCCCTCCATCCCCTTGCTCTCCCCAGACACTGCTGGGACCTGCCCCACTTTTCCTTTGTCCCTGCTCCCACGGTACCTGTCAGAGAGACACGTCCACCTGTGTGCCACTGGGATCCAGTCGGGGAACTCCCACTGCGAGTGCTTCTGCTCCCGCCTGCAGTGCATGCCAGACCTCAGCCATGGCCCCACACCTGGCATGTCCAGCACCTCACAGCCCCTACCTGCATCCTGTGGCACAGCCACAGCCCTTTGCAACCTTCCCAACCCACCTGTGCCCCATCCCAGCAGAACACTGACATTCCCCATGGCATACACTCCACCCTTGTATCTGTGCCAGTGATGGTACCAGGACACACCCACTGCTCCCCATAGCCCCCCTGAGCCACCACTCACAGGCTGTAGGTAAGGCTGGAGCTCTTCTCCAGTGGGGCCATGATGGAGTTGTGGAAGCCGTTGGGGGCGAGGCCTCGGCACTGGGGCTTGGATCTCTGGGCACAAGAACAGACTCAGAGCAAGCCCTGACCCCTAGGGGACTCACCTGTCCCGAAGGGAACCACCACAGCCCCTGAGAACAGAGCTCTCCCCAGCCACTGTCACATGCCACACCGGGTTAAAACACCACAGGAACTTCCAGGAGGCCAGGACCCCTTCAGGTCCTGCCTCCACCTCCCCCCAGGGTGTGCAGGCCCTGCTCCCTCTCCCAGAGGACCTGTCCCTTCTCCTGTCCCCACCGGGAGCTGCCACTGGCCTGGTGCCTCCCCCATGTGCCAGCCCTGTCCCAGTTGCCCCACCCTGGCAGCAGAGACACTGTGGGACAGCACAGGCCTCTGGAGCAGTTGGTGCTGGGGCAGAGGCAAGAAGGGACCAAGGCAGAGCCCCTGCCCTCACCCCTGTGGCTGCCGTCCTCCCGCCGTGCCCTCGAGGCGGCTCCAGCTCTGGCTCCGAGGCCTCGCTGAGCAGCGTGTCGCTGCCCTCCTCCTCCTCCTCTGCCTGCAGCACTTCCTGCGAGGGCACGAAGTCAGCATCTTGGGCGGGGTCGTCGCTGTCTGTGTCCTCCTCCTTCCTCCTCCGGCCCCGGCGCTTCCTCTGGACTTGCTCGGGTGCCCCCTCGGCGGGAGCAGGGGGCTGGCACGCGGGCATCAGCTCCTCCGCCAGCTCCTGCAGGTACAGCAGAGCCCTGGAATGCCAGGGCAGTGCCTGGAGGTAAGCAGCAGCATGACACAGGGGTGGGCCAGCCCTGCTTCCCTCCCTCCCTCCCTCCAGGGCCACCCTCCAGCCCGTGGTGTGGGCAATGGATCTGCTCCAGCTGTGCCAGAGACCCTGAGCACGCAGCCTCCCCCCACCCTGAACTCCCTGGAGCTTGCCCTGCTACCACCAATAAGCTCCTCCTGCTCTGTCAGGAACCAAGGAAATTCCTCCTGCCACAGGCAGCTGCTGCCCCCTGCCAGGGGCTCCTGGATCCAAACACATTCCCTAAAGTGGGAAAGGATCGGTCTGTGAGGAATCAGTACATCCCATCAACATGGGACAAAGACCTACAGGAAAGACACTGAGAGAGTGTCTCTGGAGAGACAGAGATCACTGAATCATGGAGTCGGGGAATGGTTTGGGTTGGAAGATGCTTTAAAGCTCATCCAGTTCCAACCCCCTGCCATGGGCAGTGACACCTTCCACTAGACCAGGGTGCTCAAAGGCCCATCCAACCTGGCCTTGAAAAATTCCAGGGATGGCGCAGCCAGAGTTCTCAGGGCAACCTGTGCCAGGGCATCACCACTCTCAAAGGGAAGGATTTCTTCCCAATATCCCATCTAAATCTCACAGCGGGAAGCCATTCCCCTGTGTTCCGTCCCTACAGCTCCTTGTCCAAAGGCCCTCTCCAACGTTTTTGGTGCCCCTTTAGGCACCATAAGAGGCTCTAAGGTCTCCCTGGAGCCCTTTCTTATCCAGGCTGAACATTCCCAGCTCTCACGTGTCTCTACTGCACAGGTGTCCCCGGGCCCCAATTGTCACCATCACTTACACTTTGGCCGCCCTCCTCTTGGGCCGCCCGCCCCGAGTGGTCTCAAGGCCGTCTCCATCCTCGCTGCTCCCCAGCCCCTTTTCCATCCGGATGGGCTCCCGGGCCTGGGACAGCTCCAACAGCAGCACCTCGGCCTTGCCCTTCCTGCCGCGCTTCTCGGCAGCCCGCGGGGGTGGCACCGCCCCGTTCGCGGAGCCCTCGCCGCGCCCCTGCACCTCCCCGTCGGGGCGGACTCGGGGCCGCACGGGTTTTTTCGGGGATTTGGCA
>WEIU01006525.1:141489-163727 GCA_013389925.1 Aegithalos caudatus | reverse complement strand
CCACGCTGCCAGCGATGATTCCCCGCTGACAGGTACTGCCCCGGCCGTCTCTCGCTCTCCAGCCACCCCGTAAATCCCGTCCTGCCCGGTTCCCCTGAGCTCTGCAGTTGCTCTCTCCCTGGGAAGCGCTGTAGCCCCTGGGAAATGCTGTCCCCCCTGGAGGGACCCAATGCTTGGCCCAGCAGATCAGGTATGCTCAGACTCCTCAGTCTCACCTGAGTGTCACTGGTTCTGGCCTCTTCTCATGCCAGTGCTTCTGCCTGTGGCAAAGCTGTAACGGGATTGCTGTGGGGTGTTTTTGAGGTGGGTAGGGCAGAGAGCAACTTGGGTGTAGAGAGGGAAGGACCACGGGGAGGGAATGCGGTGTGGCCATGGATGTGGGAGCTCTAAGCAAAGGAAATGGACAGACTTAGCCCATTGCTGGAATCACCTGGCACCTGGTCACTGGATGAACTGGGTCTTGGGTCCCTTGGCCATTGAAGTCCCGTGGGAAGTGCTTTAGCTGTGTCCCGCCCTGGGCTGGGGACGGGTGCGGGTGTCACACTGCCCTGTGCCTGGGCTGGTGCTTGCTGTGTTGCTGCTGGGGATTTGGGAGCTCCGTGGTCCTGGACCTGTCACGTGGAGCTGAAGGAGACGGGATGGGGCAGCACAGGCGTGGGGCCTGTTTGCAGGGTGCTGTCAGGCGTCTCTGGGTGCCAAGGGCCTGTTCCCAGGGCACGGGCTCGCTCTCAGGAGCAGTTCCTCTGCAGGCTGAGCGGCACCGACGGCAGCTGGGGATGGTTCCACCGTTACCTGTGGTGAGGCTCAGGTAGGAGCTGGGCCATGGGGGCTGCACCAGGGCCAGCACCTCCCCACTGCCCTGCATAGCCCACCAGCAGCTGGTGGCTACCTTGGCGGGCCACCATGAACCAGGCCACACGCGTGCCTGGGCCCCGCCGGCTCCTGGGCTGCTTCAGACGGAAGGCACAGGCCGTCGGGGAGGAGACACCGCCGGAGCCGGAGGAACCCGAGGAGACGCGCATGGAGCTGCCCCTGGGCGAGGGCCCGGCGCTGGAGGAGTGTCCCCTGTGCCTGCTGCCCCAGCCCCCCGAGGCCTTTCCCAGCCTGGCCTCCTGCTCGCACCGCTCGTGCTGGGCCTGCCTGGAGCAGTACCTGTGCCTGGCCGTCCGCGAGAGCCGCGTGCCCGTGTCCTGCCCGCACTGCCCCACCGCGCTCCAGCCCTCCGACGTGCACCGCCTGCTGCCCGAGCCCGCCCTCCGGGACAAGTACGAGGAGTTCCTGCTGCGCCGGCTGCTGGTGGCTGACCCTGGCACCCGCTGGTGCCCTGCACCTGACTGCAGGTACCCCCGGCACGGAGACGGGCACGCCCCCTCCCGGTACAGCAGCGTGTGCCTGTGTCCTGTGAGCCCTTCCCAGCCTGGTTCCTCATCATTTTGTCCTGTGTTGGGCTGGGTGTGCCCAGAAAAGTGTCCAGTCCTGATCTGGCTGCAGAGCCTGTGCGGCTCTGTCTGCCAGGGCTAGTGTCCTTGGCTGTGCTGAGGACATACTCTATGAGCCCCAGGGCTGTGGGTGCTGTTCAGGGTGGGCTGGTGAGGGTGTATCCCGACTCTCCTGAGCTGTGCCGTGGCTCCAGCTTAGTGCAGGACTGGGACTGCCATAGCCTGGCTGTGCCAGGGAGGGGACGCCCTGCTGTAACCCAGCCACAACCACCTTCTCCCCACAGCTACGCTGTCTTTGCCCATGGCTGTGCTGAGTGTCCCCGCCTCACCTGTGGGCGTGAGGGCTGTGGCACCGAGTTCTGCTACCACTGCCGGCAGCCCTGGCACCCCGACGGCCCCTGTGCTCCGGTGCCACCCGCCCCCAGCCTGGCCACCCCCACAGCACAGCTGGCCCAGCCGGAGGAGTCAGCCCACGGTGAGGCCCTGGCCCAGGGTGGGAGCAGCAGGGCAGGGCTTTGGCACAGTCGTGTGCCTCTGTGCCTCCTACCTGTGGGGCTGCTGGAGCCAGGATCCAGATTTCCCTCTGACTGCCTCTGCTGTAGTCTCATGGCCCCTGGGCCAGTTGGGCCAGGGTGTGCAGGGGGACCTCGGCTCCCCCCATGATGCCTGTGGGGTGGGAAGAGCCTGGGGCAGGCTGGCATGGATGCACACTGTTCTGTCCTGCTCCCCCATCCCATCTTATCTCCCGCCAGCTGAGGCCGAGGACATCAAGGTCTGTCCGCGCTGCAGCGCCTTCATCATGAAGATCAACGATGGGAGCTGCAACCGCATGAACTGCACGGTCTGTGGGTGCCTCTTCTGTTGGCTCTGCCTGCAGGAGATCTCTGACGTGCACTTTCTGAGGTCAGTGCAGCGCCATGGGGGCTGGGGGCCCCAACAGGAGCTGGGGGGCTGGAATGAGGGCAGCTACGCCGTGGGGTTAGCCAGGGGGAGCAGGGGGTCTGTGCTGCTGGGTCTGGCAGGGCTGGGTCTGGCTTTAGGCACCCTGTAGGAGACAGCTGGAGCTCAGGGTTGGGGGAACCTGGCTGCCTGCTCTCTGGTGGGCCCATGGATGTCCCCTGGCATGGAGCCAGGCTGTGCTGGTCTCTGCCTGCCCCTTGCAGAAGCCATGGCTCAGCACTGCTCTGTCCCCACAGCCCCTCTGGCTGCACGTTCTGGGGGAAGAGGCCATGGTCACGGACCCGGAGGATCCTGTGGCAGCTGGGCATGGTTCTGGGAGCTCCCATGGTCATCTCCCTTGCTGCGGGTGTTGCTGTCCCTGTCATTACCATTGGGATCCCCATCTACATGGGTAGGAAGGTACTGGCAGGTGGCCCTGGAGTCCCTGTGGTCCTGCTTCCTGCTGAGCCTGGTAGCCCATGGCCCTCGGCCTGGACAGACCCGCAGTGCTCCCTGCTGCCTACAGCACATCTCTGTGCCACCCCTGACCACCCTCAGCACATCCCTGACAGCCCATAGTCCCTCCTTGTTCCGTCTGCTGTCTCCCAGCAGCCCCTGCCAGTGTGGCTGTGCTCAGCCTGGGGAGTGGGGTCAGTGGGCAGAAGGAGGAAGGTTTCTAGGGCGGCTTTCCAGGAATGCTTGTGCTGTGGCAGCAGTGCTGTTGTGGCTGCCTGTCCCTGAGGAGAGGGAGGGGTGTCTGGGTGCCTGTGGCTGGAGCTCTGCCAGGCTGGGACGAGGCTGTGTCTCTGGGGTTATGCCAAGGTCTTTGTAGAGCCCTTCACCTTTCTGTCTTGTCCTCGAGGTGCTGGGCCAGAGCCGACGAAGCAGCCTCTCGGGGTGCCAGCAGTGCCTCTCTGTCACCAGCAGTGTCCTCCTCTCTCTCTTTGTATCCCCCATCATAACAGCTCTCACTGTGGGTGAGTGCTGAGGGCGCTGCCCATGTTGGGGAGGGGGCTGTGGCTGTGGGGGATGCCTGGGACCAGAGGCAGCAGGGCCGGGCCGGGCAGTGACTCCCTGTCCTCCCGCAGGTGTCGGTGTCCCCCTGGTGCTCACCTACGTGTACGGGACCGTGGTGCTGTCGCTGTGCCGGAGCCGCTGGGGCTGCAGGGGCGGCCGCGCGCCCGGAGACCTCGGCGTGGTGGAGCTGGACAACCTGGCCAAACGTGAGTCCCGCACAGCACCGCTGGCAGGCCCTGGCCCGTGCTCTCCCTGCTGCAGTCACAGGAACAGTGTGCTCTCTCCGCAGTGAATGAGCTGTGGTCGGTGCTGCCCAGCCCCAGAGCAGGTGAGGACGGAGCTCCGGACCCTGCTGCCTCCCTCCCCAGCAGCGGCCGCAGCGCGCGCCCGGGGCCGGCGTGGGCGGAACAGGACAGGCAGTCAGCCAGCACGGTGGCCCTGGCGGGGAGCATGCTGAGTGAGGGCCAGGACACCTCTGACAGGTAAGGGGGGTGGCTGTGCTGAAGGGCTGGGGAGTGGCACATCCCTTCCAAACAGCCTCCCTCGCCGTGCTGGGCAGGGGTGATGTCCCCCTCGGGCTGCTGCCCTCAGGCCAGTGTCTGTCTGCAGGGAAGGTGTTACCATCGAGGTGGAGGTGTCCGTTGAAGCGGTGCCACGTTCTGCCCGGCAGCAGAGCCTCAGCAGTGCCCTGTCTGGGCAGAGCCTCTCTGGGGACTCCCTGGGAGCCGCCAGTGACAGGGGCAGCTCCGTGGGTGTCCCTGTGGAGTGATGGGGGCCTGAGAGGGAGACTCTTGATCCACGCACAGGCCCTATGCCCTGCTGTGGCAGAGCCAGTCCCCCTCTGCCAGCATGCCCAGCCCTGGGTCCTGGGTGGGTGCCAACTGCACACAGTAGTGCTATACACCCTGCACTAGCCCTGTCCATCCTTTTCCCAGAGGCACCACTAGGAAATAAAGCTGCTTTCTGAGGGTCCCTCTGTCTCCTGTGGCAAAACTCCCCTGACAGCGGAGCCCCGTGGCAGCCCACTGGTGTGCAGGACATCACATCTGCACCTGTGTAGGAAGAGGCCACCCAGGCAATGCAGGGGTTGTTGTGGCCTCTGCCCTGCCTGTACCAACTGCTCTGCCCTGAGAGCAGGCTGCAGGCTTGGGGGAGGGCAGCAGCCCCCATCTCTGATCTCCGGTGCTGATCCTCACAGGGATCCGTCCTGCAGCAAGGCCAGTGGAGGAACCATTGGGTAACACCATGGGCTGTAGGTTGGGGCCTCGTGCCAGATGGGTTGTGTAGTTGCAGGCACTGGGATCCTTGCCACTCTGACTCTACTGCAGCATCCTGGGGAAAAAAAAAAAGCTGTTTCTGAATGTTTTGCTGCTCAGTTGGGCAGTCACAGAATGAGTAAAGGTTTTGGGTTGGAAGGGAACCTAAAGCTCATTGCTGTCCCTTGCCATGGGCAGGGACATCTTCCACTAGATCAGGAAGCTCCAGCTTCATCCAACCTGGCCGTGAACCCTTCCAGGGATGGGGCAGCCATAGCTTCTCTGAGCAACCTGTGCCAGGGCCTCACCAGGGAAGAATTTCTTCCCAATATCCCATCTAATCCTGCCCTCTGTCAGTGGGAAGTCATTTCCTCTTGCCCTGTCCCTCCAGGCCCTTGTCCAAAGTCTCTCCAGCTTTCTTGGAGCCCCTTTGGGCACCGTGACTCTAAGGTCTTCCTGGAGCCTTCTCTTCTCCAGACTGAACATGCCCAGCTGTCCCAGCCTATCTCCATAGGAGATGAGGTTTGTGAGTTGGCTCACCTGCACAGCTTCCTCCAGCTGCTCTGGGATTCCCACATGATGGGGTTGTGCCTTTGGCAGTGCCTTGCTCTGCAGATTTCCCTTTTTGAGGATGATCTCCACCCTTCTGGTCCTGGGCTGTTGTCTCAGCTTCTGCAGTTCAGTCTGTCCCTCTCCAGCCCTGCTGGTGCCTCTCCTGGTACCTTTGAGCCCCTTCCCTGGCAACCCCAAGCTTCACTCTCACCCTGTCTGGTGGCTCTGGAGTGAGTTGCCACTCCTGAACTGCTTTGGTGTCTGAAGTGTCCGGGCTGGGCTCGTGCAGCCCTGTGCAATCTGGTGCTTCAGAGCCACAAACAACCCAGTGCTGCAGCTGGATTCACTGCTCAGGCTGCTTCCATGCTTAGGAACTCTGGCTTCAGCTGGTGCGTTCCCCTGGATTGGGGCAGCATGAGGAGACCTCCCAGGAAGACTTTTTTCCTTTGCAAAAGGAGGTTTGTTCTCAGCAAACTTCCCTTGCTCCCAGGTGGGTTTATCTCAGGATCATTCCAGGAAGGGGCTGCTCAGTACCTTGTGCTTCCTCCGTGCTATCACTGTCCTGGTCATGGTTACTCCAGATTTTGAATAAACAGAATGAGTGGGCACAGGGACAAGCAGTCCTAAAGAATTAGTTATTTCTGCAGTCCCTGAGAGCCTGAGCTGAGGCAGCTTTGCTTGGTGACATTAAAACCAGTTTGTCTCAACTGCCATGTGCTGTCATCCCATTCCTGCTGCCAGGCATCCATCTCCAGAGGGTTTGGTTTTAAACTTTGTTTGTGGTCATAAAGTGCAGTCTCCAGTCTCTGTGGAGTCCCCGAATGGCTCTGATTTGTGGTGACCTCACCTGGGTTTGGACCATTTTCTGTGTGCTCTGTTGGTGTTTTATCATGCTGATTTTTACTCAAAATGCTCTGTGGTGGGTCCTGTGCCACAGCAAAGGCCCTCAGAGCTGCAGGTGTTTCCCTTACCGTGCTGCAGCTGTTCAGGGAACACTTGGCAGGGGTGCTGCTATGGCTGCCTGGCAGCTCACCAGGAATATAATGGAGCACAGGATTCCAGAGGCTGTGCAGGGAGAGGTCCTGGTCACCTCTGCAGAGCCAGTGGCAGCTCTGGCCTGGCTGTCACAGGGGCCCCAGGATGGTCACACGAGGGTGCCTGAGGTCCAGTGGGAGACCCCCCGGCAGCAATGGGGTCTGCTGCCCACAGGGATTATGGCAGCCATGGAATCCTGGGGCAGGGGGACAGCTCCAGGCTGTGGGGGAACGAGGGACTGGGGCAAAGAACAAGTGTGGGAAATGGACATAAAAGGGGCCAGTTGTGTGCAAAAAGAAAAGAAATAATGGATCACCACAGAGCACTCTTCTTTTGCAGTGGTTTGCAGGTGCATGGGCTCTTTCTGCTACACAGGGAGAGCCCACCTGTGTAACCCACCCTTCCATCAGTGTTTACAGCTCATGGACTTCACTCCTGTTGGAGCAGCCACAGGTATTGACACCCCTTGTCCAAGCTGTGCATCAGGGAGGAGCTGCCTCTTGGCGCACCTTGACACAAGGTGCAGCTCTATGGGCACTATAGGCAGCTGAGCTCAGGGGCGTGACTGGTACCCCTATCCCTTGAGCAGTCACAGACTTTCTCCAGAGGCTCATTTTTACTCTGTAAGACTCCCCAGAAGAGCCATCCTGTGGAAACTGGGAGCTGCAGGCAAAAACCCTTCTGTGATCACAGGGACAAAAGTTCTCCTCACCCCACCTTCCTCACCTCCCCCTCCAGGAAACAACCAAGGACCAAGAACCACACCTGTATTTTCTGGTCTTTTAGTTTGAAAAAAGTATTGATTGAAAGTGTACAACCGAACACGGCGTGTCTGCAGCACCACCGCCAGATTGTTTCACAAATAAAAACAGAAAGGGCCTTAAATAATCGGGTGCAGATTAAAAAAACCTCAACAGTGAAAAAGTTCTTCCCTCCAAACAGAAATTCACAGGCACAGAAATGGCAACAACCACATGGAGACAATGGGGGGACATCCTCCTCCTCCCGCTCAGCACGGACTCTGCGACGCAGCGCTCCCGGGCGCAGCTCCGTCCTCGCTCCCTCTTTGGAATGGTTACGGATGAACAGTGCGACATGCCCTCGCTAACCACACCCGCCCCCACCCCCCGACCAGGACACGGACAAACAAGGCCTCTGCTAAGGCTAAAAAAGGGACAAGACCTGGAGTCTTGAGTTCAGCATGGGTAAGAAACGAGAGTCTGGTGAGCACAGCCCAGTCCCCGGGCAGGCCCTGCTACTCAAGTTTGGCCTTCTTGGTGCTGTCCCCACCGTTCTCCTCTGCTGGTGCTGCCTCCCCCAGTTTCCGCTTCCCGCTCTCGGCGGGCGGGTGTGTGTTACGGGGTTTGAAGCTGATGATGATGCAGGTCATGTTATCGCAGCCGGTGCCATCCCCTGAGGTGTCTGGAGCCAAGCACTGATCCAGCAGCTGGGGAGGGACAGGGCAAGTCAGCAGAGAGAAAAGAGATGCACCGGGCCCACCCCGAGGCGCTTGGGCCCACTGCAGCACCCGACAGTGGCTCAGGGGCTGCCGGGCCAGACCTGTGCAGGAGGAGTCAAATGCCGTTCCCACCGGACCAGGGGCAGAGATGGCCTCGGCAGCCCCAGGTTTCTGAATGTGAGCAGAAACTCCTTTGGCTGGACAGCACCCCTGAGGTCAGACACTGGCTGGAGCACCCAGGGAACCCATCCAAGCTGGGACTTGGAGGAACAGCAGAGCTCCTGCTCTTACCTCTTCTACAATGGAGGAGAGTGGCCGCAGGACTCCATTCTCATCCTTTTGGGTGATCTTTGACTGGATGAAATCCACCACTTCCTGGCTGCTCATCACATTCCTGCAGAGCAGAGAGGTCAGAAAGGCAGGCAAAGGGAGCACACGCTCCATAGTGTCCAACAGATCTTCCTCGGGCCCAGCCTCTGAGGGAGCACAACAGCTCCCTCACTACTCACCAGATTCCATCACAGGCAATGACCATGAAGTCGTGGTCATCGTTTATTGTCAGCACTTTGATGTCAGGCAAGGCAGAGATCATCTGCTCTTCTGGAGGCAGGTTCTTGTTCCGCTTGTAGAAGTGATCCCCTGTGATGGGGAGGAAGATATCTGGGCACAGGCAGTGCTGCCTGCCAGGGACAGTGAGACATGTGGGCCATGAAGCAGAGGAACCATTGCAGATTCCAGGTGTATGCTCTGGCAAGCCCAGGTCTTGGCCAGCTCAGCCTCTTTGTTTTCCAAACCAAATGCCCCTTCCCCACCTTCTGGGGCAACCAACACCAGGCCAACGGCACACAGCACCTGTCACCTCTGAAGAGGCTGTGGCTGCCCCAACCCTGGAAGTGTTCAAAACCAGGCTGGATGGGGCCTGGAACAACCTGGTCTAATGAAGGTGTCCTTGCCCATGGCTGTGATTGGAATTGGTTGAGCTTTAAGGCCTCTTCCCACCCGAACCATTCCAGGGTTCATTTTATGATTCGAAGTTCACTTGAGAAAACTGGCCCTCAGCTCTGGCTAGCAGTTTATCAGGAATTATCCTATGAACAGACTTCCAGGGCCACCACAAAATAGCAGGTGGGAATGCCAGTGTCTCTCTAGGTGAACTCCTTATTTCCATCCAAGAGGTGTTTTTTATGTCTTTACACTAAGATAATGATTTCGGTAGTTTGGGTCCTTCTGTACACACTCAGATAAAGAAATGGGCTCAAACTGCCATGAGGCCAGGTCCCTGGGAAGCAACACACCAAGATTCATCAATAACCCAGTAAGCAGGAAAGTCCTGTTCCAAAGGCAGCACTCTGGGTTTTGGGACAGCTTACACGAGGTGGTTTCTGACAACCCAACTGCTGGCACAACAGCCTGGGCTGTGTCAGATGCTGCTTTCCACTGATGTCCAACTGTTTCACCACCGTTTTCTCAATTAGACTGAAATCTCCCATCAAATACTGAAGAGGTTTCACTCATCCCATTACAAACCATTCCATAACCTCAGTGGCCGGCAGCGCTGCCAGCACGGCTCTCCTGATGCCAGGCCTGCCAGCATCCCCCCTCCTGCTTACCAATGGCCCTGGAGAGGTTGAGGCCGCCGTTCACCCTTCCGTCCATGGTGACCTTGCCCCCAGCGTTCTTTATCCTGGCCAGCTCCACCTCATCCTCTGGCTTGTGGTCGTAGGACATGTCGACGGCCTTGCCGCCCTCGGACACGACGCAGCGCGAGTCGCCGGCGTTGGCCACGATCAGCTGCTTGCCCCGGATCAGCGCCACCACTGCCGTAGTCCCGCTGTCCGAGCCGGGCTGCAAGGGACGGTTCTGGTGAGATTTCCATCTCCCTGGCCGGTCAGTCAGGGAACTGGCACCGGCTGCACTGCCCCAGCAGCGCCCCAGGTCGCTGCACTGCACCCCATGAGCACACACGAACAATGGAGAAAGCCTGAGGGAAGTGGGAAGCGCCAGGAGCGTGTTCACCGAGGGGCAGGGTTAGGCAACACCTCTGTCCCAGTCTCACGCAGTGTGGTGCGTCAGGGTTCTCTGGTGTTCCATGGGTCTGTACCCTCCACTCTAATGTGTTAATTCCAACCCCAGCCCAGCTTGAGCACGTCCTCACTTCAAGTCAGGACATTTTCCCAAAGGGAGAAACTGGCACCTTGGAAGTCCTGTCCTGTTTACCTGGCCTCCTGGGTCCCTGGCATGCCTGACTACGCTGTCATGGGCTGAGGAGCCACAGCCCCGGCCCGGTGAGGAGTCATGCTGTGCTCTGGAGCAGTGGTGCCAGCAGAGCCCTCCTGTTCTTGCCCCATACTCTCCCTCCACGCTGCTTTCCAAGCACCTCATGCCCAGCAGCAGGATCAGCCTCTTCGATCTCAGATCCAGGCTGTGAGGAGCTCCCTCAGCCCCAGGAGAGTGCACAGGGTGTTCTATCCCCACCTGAACAGGAACAACCCCTAGCTGAGTTTCCCAAGTGCCCCTGACTCCACACTAAGCTGTAGAACACAAAACCAGGGTGTGCACCTCCTCTTTCCCCTCCATGCCCGGTAACAACATTTCCTCCTCTTCATCCTCATCCTCCTCTGCTTCTTCAGTGTCATCTTCATCATCTTCATTCTCTGCCTCTTCACTGCTGTAACCGTCCTCATCCTCACTACATTCCTAGAAGAAAGGAGACAGAGCACAGGAGTCAGGCGGGACACTTGGTGCAGTCCCCCCCGCTGGTCCCTCCATCCTGGGGACCAATGGTTGGTGCCCCAGAGGTGTGAGGTGACCTGCCATGTGTCCCCCACACTTGATGGCTACAACCAGAGCAGCTGGTATCACTACAGCAGTGGATGAAGGGATGGTGCATGCAGCAGGACCAAGGGCTATCAGCTATGGTTGCTGCAGGATGAGGGTGTGTCCTTCGGGGTTAGCTCAACAATCCCAAACATTCCCATGGGATGGCCTCAAAGGATCAGCCTGAAACACTTGCTCCTAGGAACACACCTAGGATGAGCCAGAGGCTTGTTTCAAGTACCACCATAAACAATGCATTCTGCCCAGCCAGAAGGCCACTCTGTTCCAGTGCTGTTTCCTACCTCACTGTCTTCCTCCTCTTCCTCAACCTCATCTGACTCATCCTCACTGTCCTCAAAAAATTTGGATTTGGTTGTGCGCTGGGGCTTTCCCGTAGAGGAGCAGGAGGGCCCGGCCTCCCCAGTGGAAGAGGTGACGGCCTCGTCACCTTTGCCTAGTTCAGGCTTCTGCAGAGCAGGGCTGTTGCCTCCAGCGCTGGCTTTGTCTGAGGTGGAGGAAATACCCGTGAT
Organism: Aegithalos caudatus; assembly: GCA_013389925.1. Taxonomy (NCBI): domain Eukaryota; kingdom Metazoa; phylum Chordata; class Aves; order Passeriformes; family Aegithalidae; genus Aegithalos; species Aegithalos caudatus. The sequence continues at coordinate 152,683 of WEIU01006525.1, read as the reverse complement.
TTCTTCGTCTGGCTTCCCGTTCTTCCTCTCCTTGTGGTCGGGAAGCTCCCCCGGGTCAGCCTCTCCATTCATATTTGACTCCCCATCATGCTGCTTGCCTGTCCCCTCCACAGCGTTATCCCCAGCTGCAGCTACAGACTTGGCTTTGAGGTTCTTGGTGCAGTTTTGTCCATAACGTGTGAGAAGCTCCTCGATGGTCATTGTGGCTTCTTCGTGCAGAAGAGCAGCTTCCTCATTATCCACTGCAAACGGAAGAGGGAGGGGACAAAGTCAGGGAGGGTGAGAGAGCAGGATCCCCACCCCACTGGCTCCTGTGGTGAGCTGCCCCGGCTGAGGCTGCTGCTGGCAGAGTTCCAGCGGTGCTCCCCAGGCTGACAGGCACACAGCCGGGCCTGTGCCCTCCCACAGCTCTCAGATGCTACAGATGAGCAGGATGGGAACAGCAAGGCCACAGTTCTGACCACAGCACAGCCTGCCAGTGCCCCCACTGCCCCAGACCCAGTGCTGTGGGCCAGCTGTCAGCACCAGAGGGTGTTTACATCAGGCACGAGGGCTGCTGGTAGCACAGTGTTCACATCAGGTGTGTGGCTGGGGGCTAGAGCCTCCCTTTCCCAAGCTCCTTGGGAGCTGCAGGGAAGCTGAGGCACCACTTCCACGTGCAGGTTTGGTTATTAATGTGGCAGCCGGGAACACGAGAACAGCTGCTCCATGGGCTTGAAACACCCCAGGGACCCCCACCAGCTTTCATTTGGACAGGTACAACAGGTGAGAGGACAGCTTTGGCCATCTCCCAAGTGGGTCTATGATGCACTACCTGTAAATCAACCAAAGACAAATGTCTGGGTTGCTTTAGCCAAGTCTGCAGGCTCTGATACTGTCTGCTTATCTAACAGTAGCCCTGAAAAACCCTTTTCAACCTGCCTAGTCGGAGTACCTTTTCCAAAAGGTTTGGAAAATGTTACTTTAGACAGATATTGGCCATATAATTACTATCCCGCAAGTCCAACTACCAACAGAAAACACCAAGATTATATTCGCAATTCTAAAGTCAATAACTCAGACCTTCAAGAGTTAGAAATCCTAGGCTCTTTAACTATGGACACCTGTTNGGGAGTTGGGACCACGCTTGAGCCGGTGCTGGTCAGGCTGGCTGTCCCCACGAACAATAAACCACGTGTCCAAAGAGCTTCCCTGTCTCTGGAAATCTCTCATCGAACCCCAGAGAGACCACCAGCCATCGCTAATAGGTCTAGGCAGGAAGTGGGATGACTTTCCCCAATGACCATGGGCCAAAGAGCACTGCTTCCCTACTGACATCCCCTTGCATACAGTTTGCTATTTAACCCCAAAAAGAATACAAATACAGATAGCCCAAATGCTTCTGAAAACACAGAACAAAAAGAAAGAAAGTCTAAGCAACCAGCCACCCACTTCATCCATGTCAGCTGGAGAAAAAGAAACAAAAAATTCAGTGTATCTAGACTGACACAGTGTTCAGGGTAACAGGGTTGCCTTGCATCTGCCTCAAGACTGGTCACAAGGTGCTCGGCTAGAGCAGCACAGGATTCCAGCCCAGGAAACACCTCCTGGGCTGGCAACCACTTGCTGGTGGAACACTTGCTTCTTTGTGGGAAGAAGAATTGCTGAAGACACCAGGATCTGCTTCAATCCTATCTGCAGCTGGTGGCTGCCACCAGCCAGGGACAGCTAAGCACTGCACACCACATCATTTCCCTTCCACAGCTGAGTCCAGATCAGAGTTCCTGACATATCCTGGAACCCTGCAACCCATGGAGGAAGCTCTATAGGAAATGGTGGCGGGCTCTTTTGCTATCCATAGCATTAAGCTCAAAATGAATAAGTGTTTTCCTAGCACTAGCCCAAAGCCATGGACAATGCTAAGGGGCAGTAGCTCAACTCAGACAAAATTTAACTGAGGAATTGGGACAGAAAACCTTGTGCCAAAGGAGACTTGACCCTGCTACTCTACAGCCCTGTTCTGGAGCCTTGTCTGTTCAGTGGCACCTGACTTACCATCATCTTCATCAGCAACTTTCTCCTTCTCATCTTCATCCTCCTGTGGCCGCCCAGCCATCTGAGAGAGCTCCTTAATCACCTCCTCCGTGGTGAGCTTGGCATCAATGGCCAAGAATGCATCTTCCAGGGCCTGCACGTGAACACAGACACGAGTGGGCAGCTGCCCTTTCCCTGGAGGAGAGGATGCCTGCCTGCCACACTGCAATCCAGTCTCTTCCACCTTGCACACTGTAACTGATCACAGCACGGCTGCAGCTGGCAGGGATGCACAGGGTTCTCCTGCTCCAGCAGGGACACCCAGAGCCAGCTGCCCAGGACTATGCCCAGAAGGTTCTGGACAGCTCCAAGGATGCAGACTCCATCACCTTCCTGGACAACTAACACCCACCTGGGTACTGACCCAAAGGCTTTCCTCTGTGTTGTCACTCAGTCCAGGGCAGAGCTGGCTCCTTACCTTTTGCAGTTTGCCTTCCTTGTAGGCCTTCTGGTCTTTGATGATCTCAGGGAGGTACTTGGCACAGTACAGGGCAACTTCTTCTCCTGAAAAACAGCAGAAACTATTTAAGGAGGCTGATCCTTCCAGACAGAACCTGCTCTTGAGCACCTGAATTCCTGAGGTAAAATCCTGGGACACAAGCCAGAGCTGCTCCAGACACAGAACAGTGACACAGCAGCCAAGTGAGGGGACCCAGTGGGATGTGCAGATGGCCCTGGCAAACCTCAGAGCTCCAAACTACCAGGTTTGGCCAATGCTGTGAACTTCCCAAGAGGGAGCTTAGGTCCACAGTGACATTTAGGCCAACTCTTTAGGTCCAGCCTACCTGGAAATCTTTAATTTCACGTGTCAGTGAAAGCAGAAGGAGAGGGAAGCTTTCGCTCACCGTAGGTTCTATTGGGGCACTACCAGTGTGCAGTGAGCACATAAAAAGTGTTTTGTCTTCTAGTGTGTGTTCCAGACCAATGGCAATGAGATCCCAGAGACTGAGATGAACCTCTCAGGAGACAGGGCAGTCACTTGGAACAGGAAAGAGCACAGAAAGATAAACAGCAGAGCCAGAATACTGTGCTGAGAGCACAGGGGATAACCAGTACTGAGACAGCTCAAGTCAAGTGCTCATCCTAGAGCAGCTGAGAGATTTTTAGAAGCCAGAAACTACCCCAGCTTGGTAAGTAATGGTGTCATATAGGGGATAGGGCATGGGAGGCATTTGTTTAGATCCTGAAGGTGCTATTAAGAGAGAAGGAAGAGTAAACATTGAGGGATGATGAATTACTGTAGTTTATCTTGAACAGGGCAAGAACAAGTAGTGTGAGATGTAAGAGGTCAGACTAGTCCTTGAGGTTTTTATATGAGCAAAGAACAGTGGAACACAGGAACTCAGCCTCACAAAGAAGGAAAATCAGAGCCAGAAACTGAGAAACAAATGGAATGACTGCACAAAAAGAGGGAGAGGAGGTGGGCAAGCTACAGGCAGGTGGAGGGTGCTACTGCAGGGTCCAGGAACATCTTGAGGCTGTGCTGGACCAGTCACTCCCTGTCCCAGTACAGAGAAGTTGCAGTGTGGGTGGCTGGGCACAGCACACCAGACTACCTGCACCAGGGGCTTTCCTGTGTCTGTAGGTACAACCAGAGCCACGTGGGCTCCTTTTCTTTGGGCTACAGCACCATTTTCATACAGGAAGGTTTTGCACTGCTTTTGGACCAGCCACACCACTCCTGGTCTTCCTGCTGCACTTCCCAACTTCTCTGCCCTTCTCTGAGCCCAGCAGAGACTTTGTGGGCAGCTGGGCAGGACAAAGAGTTGTGCAGGCAGGAGCACAGCTCTGTGAAGGAATGGGGAGCAAGGGAAGTGAGAGGAGAGCACCAGCCAGCCATCAGTCCAGCAAAGGGAACACCGTGAGAAACAGAAGTGGGGAGATTTGGGAAGGACAGACAGGGACTTTTCCATCTACCTGCAGAGAAGGGATCAAGTGGCCATTGACAGAGAACAGAAACAGCAAAGTGGCTGCTGCTACACAGTGCTGCAAAGCATTCCATGGTACAAATCCAGGGAACAGAGACTGGGTCTGACCTGGGAACACTGGAGAGGACCTCTGACAAGGGCCTAGAGTGACGGGACAAGGGGGAATGGCACCACATTGACAGCTGGCAGCGTTAGGTGGGATATTAGGAAGAATCTCTTGCCTGTGAGGGTTGTGAGGCCTTGGCCCTTCTGTATTTTCTCAAAAAATACCTCTTGGAGGAAGGTGAAAAATTGTTAGTTGTCTCCATGAGATGGAACCTGAAGGAGAGCCGTGGCCTCACTGCAGAGCCCAAATGCCAGAGCAGGCTCAAGGTCAGTGTTTGGGTGATGGACCTCATCAAACACCACTGACCACTGCAGAGCCCAGCAAGCAGCAGGACCCAACACCAGCCTCTAACAGGTACAGCACAGAAAGGAGCGTGGTGTGGGTCAGGAAAAGGGATCTTGGGAACACCTGAACCAGCACTGTGACCTGCAGCTGTTCACAGATCCAAATCCCCTCGGACATGCTCTGGTCTATCCGTTACCAGCTCCAACCCTTCCAGCCCCTTGGTGGCTGCCAAGAAAGGATTGTTGTGGTCTAACCCCAGGGGACAGCTGAGCACCACCCAGCCCCTTGCCCACCTCTCATGGAACCAGGGAACAGATTGGAAGAGTAAAAGGCAGGAAACCCTAGAGAGTCAAGGGAGGTTTAAAACAGTAACAGTAATTTTTTTAATAGTGAAAAGGCAAATAACAGAGGGAGAAATAAACTTCAAGACAGATGAGCAATGCAAGATGTGTCAATGTAGAGACATGATTAAAAGAAAGGCTAAAGCACAAGTAGACAGGAACAGAGACTGATCAAACACTCCTTGACCCCCACTCAAGGGGCAGAGTGCCCAAATATCATCCTCCAGAATCTGGGGGCAGGGAGGCCAAAGCACATAAAAAAGAAGCTGGGGAAGACAAAAAACTGGTCCAGCAGCATCTTTCAAACACTGGAAGGCTCATCCACAATAGGGAAACATAAGAGGATAAAACCTGATGAATGAAATGGAAAATGCTAACATGTAAAAAAACCCTCAAACTCACCCTTTTCCAAATAACAACGTAATAAAAACTTTTCCCAACCTATCTGGAGCACGAAGCTTACTGAAGAGTTTCAGGCTGAGAGATGAGCAAGGTATAAAGAGAAGTTAAATTCAGCTTCTGCACTGCCAGCTAATAAAACTCAGCAAGGTTCCCACCCAAAAACTTACTCTTGCATGGGAGAGACCTGAGAAATTGCTTCAAACTGAAGAACTAAGGCATCAATAAAATCACACAATAGTAGGGGATGGGCAAAAGCTGTTCTTATAAGTCAGAGTCAACTATATTCATATCCTTCCAGATATGGTTTGTCTAGGAAGAGCTGTAGAGATTCAATCACTAGAAATCTAAAATATGAGTTAGAAACTCATGCCAGTGCTTTGCTATTCTATGCCTTTCCCTAATGTCTATCTTGAATCTTCCCTATTGTATATAAGAACCCCAAACACAATACTTAATGTCCCATACTAACAGGAATGTCATGAGTGTCCAAAGTCTCTCTAAAACTCAACACATGGAATAAGACCTTGGCAGCTGAGAAGCCAACATGCTGAGCTCAGAGGAGAACAGATGGTTTGATACTATTCATTCTTGACCCATTTTTGGTAGATGCTCCTTATTTTTATTTCTTGCCTGACACACTCTGAGGTGAGTAGCTCCTGATCCCTACATCCCATTTCGTTGTCATTCTCTGCCTCTCAGCACCAATCCATCATCCTCATGTTCTCAAAGACACCCTCAGGATATCAGTGACTGCTCCACATGGGTCTCTGCACACTCTGTGATGAAGTTCAGGAAAAAAAATAATTTCAGGACATGAAAGACATTTCTCAGACTGAGAGGACATCTTAGGAAGAGCCACTTGCTATTTACACAGCAGTGACAGTCACAAACTGGACACTGTGCTACAGAGCCAATGAACAGGAACAAACAAGCAGCTTAGTTCATCTACTGCACATAGATTTTCAAAGAAATCATCAAATGTTTTCTGTACTAAGATGCCACAAGAAAAGCAGGGAGGTTAAATAGGAGCAGTTTTTCAGAATGGAGGATGGCCACTGGGAGAGCTCCTTAAAAAGCGAGGTTGTTCAACATCTACATAAATTAGCAGGAAAAGAGGTCAGGAAAACATGATGGATCACTCAGGATGATCAAAATTGAAATAATTTGCAGGATTTAACAGCAGGATCTTGAGCTCTTACATTATACTGGCAGAGGAAATTCTGTAGTAATATTAGCAATAATATTTAATAGCAATATTCAGTCATACAAGCAGAGACAAGCCTAGGTCTCCTCTGACTGGAAAAAGAGACATGGAGTCCAAAACAGTAAAAGTGAAAAGTACTAGCAGAGATTGATTATTCACTCATTCCTTGTGTCATGGATACTGCAGTGAAATTATCAGGCAGCAGATTTAACCATATCTTTTTCAAATAATGATTCTATGCAAAATGCAAAAAAAACAGTGCAAACAATCAGCAAACATAGAAGCCTTCCTAAAATGCAGTTAGATGAATTGGTGAAGAGTTAGTTCATCCAGAAGACTCCAGCATGTCTCCAGGATGGAATGGCTGCAATCTCCAGTTTAAGGAACCCTTATAGGGAATGGATCTGCCTGTTTTGATTGTCACTCTTTCCTTGGGCAACCACTAGAACAAACTGCCTAGAGTCCATCTTCAGGAAACCTTTTCTTCTATGACTCTCCTGCCCAGCTCATGCACCACAAAAACAGCCATTCTCAAAAGGTATAAAAGATGGAATACAAATCTGATTTCAATTTCAGATCAAACCCTGACCTTCCCCCTAGGACCCCTAAGAGGTTCAGAACCTCCATTGATGGTGTCTGTCAAAGACAATGCTTCCCATCAAGGAGCAGAATTCCTAACAACAGAGGGGTGCCCCAGCAGGCAGGGAGAGCCCAGGGGGGGTCACACTGAAGGACAGGACAGACAAAGCAGGTGCAATTACCTCCGTGTCCATCGTAGACAGAGAACATGGCTGTTTCACTGTCCAGCTCAGGAATGCAGTTGTGGGCATCCTGAAAGAGAGAGCAAAGGTCTGGAATGACCAGGATTGCATTAGACCCACAGAAAATCATAGAAACATAAATTTGTCTGGGTTGGAAAAGCCCCCGAGGCTACTGAGCCCAACCACTGCCCCAGCATTGCCAACCCAAAGTCCCATGTCCCCTGTCCCCAAGTGCCACATCCACAGGGCTTTTAAACCCCTCTAGGGATGGGGACTCCACCCCTGCCCTGGGCAGCCTGTGCCAGGGCTGGACAAACCTTTCCATGAAGAAATTGCTCACAACAGATGACCTGAACCTGCCCTGGCACAGCTTGACTCTGTTTCCTCTTCTCCCTCCACTGTTTCCTAGGAGAGAAGCGTGACCCACACCCAGCTGCACCCTCCTGTCAAGGAGCTGCAGAGTGAGAAGATCCCCCTGATCCTCCTTTTCTCCAGGCTGAACACTCCCCAACTCCCTCAGCCACTCCTCATTAGACTTGTGCTCCAGACCCCTCCCCAGCTCCATTCTCATCTCTGGACAAAGCACAAAGGTCAAGGACCCAAGCCATGCACAATGCACAAACCTTCTCTCCATAAGGACTCTGTGGAACAGCCAGCTTTGAGGAAGGCACCCCCATGATTTTACAGCCAAGTGCTTGAAATCCTCCCCCTATGGGCAAGCAATGCCCCCTTGGCTATTGCAATGCAGAGCCTGGACCTGATGGCCAAGCTGAACCTTCCTCCTTAGCCCTTCCCCAGCCCAGCTAACCTCCTGACATTCCTTCAAGTCCAGCCTGCTCCCATCACCTGACAATCCCACACACTGGTGGGCAGGAAGAACATGTATCCTGTGATATGTCCAACAACGTGATCTTTTCTGTGGTTCACCTTAAATGTGTTACAATTGCCCCAAAACACTGTGCTTACTCCAAGAGAGCACTCTCAAATATCTGGATGTGTCCATGCTGCCAGCAATATTCCAAAGTTTACACACACACACAGAACTAGACCACAGCCTAGCAACCACAGAGCTCTGCTGCTTTTTTATGTACAACTTCTGGGATAAGGTCTCTTTGCTCCCCAGAGTTCCAGTGTCTTGTAAAAGAAAATAATTCCTTGCTCAAGAAACAAGAGCAGTGAGGTTCTGGGTTTATGTAGCACTCTTTGCAATGGAACTGCTGGCACTGGGGTAAAAAGAGCTTCTCAACAGGCAAGTGACCATCTGAGTTCAAAACAAGAAATGACTGAACGAAATGCAGGAAATTTCCCCAGCCTTCACTGGGGAGTGCAAATGGAAACAGGGGTAAACCAAGAAGCAGCATTTTTAGTGCTCACTTTTCTAAGCATTCACAGAAGCCAGTGAGAGAGTGAAGCCCCAACACAATCCCTGGGATAAGTCCCAGGTGACCAAACAGCAGTATAATTAAAGAGATGCAAACGCTGCTGGGGAGGAAACCCAGCACTGGCACTAAAAATAGTCTGTCCTGATCTGTCCCATCACTGATCTCCAAGCCAAGGGCACAGATGGGCAGGGCTGGCACGTGCAGGCAGGAGGGCTCAGCTCCCACAGCCCACAGGGCAGGTCCTGGCAGTGCCAAGGCCACAGCACAGCAGCAAAACCTCCGTGTGCTGCCAGCTGGGAGTGCCCAGCCCAGCCCCAGGAGCTGCAGTGACTGTCCCCTCACTATCTTGTGTACTGAAACAGCTCACAGAGATTCCAGAAGTCCCTGCCATCCAGCCTTTGGGATCCCTCACTTTCCCCACTTCACTGTAACAGTGGTGAAAAACGGTGTCTGAAACATCAAACACCCAATTCAGTTGAAATGAGTAAGCAAATTAATAAATTTACCTGAGAGTTCATTTAACAAATCTCCATATTTTGAACCAAACTCTAGCATTTTTTGAAGCAAGGGCTTTTGTTCTAAGCCTGGGAGAGGAATGCAGCTGCAAAGTGGGGCCGCTGGTGTCTCACTGTGGGGGTACAGTCAAAACAGGAGCAAAGAGTTTGGAGAAGCCCCATCCACATCCTGTGCCTCCCACTATATCCCAGAGCACTCCTCTGGACCATAAAACTGACTTCATCCTTCTTCTTTGTTGCTTCTAGTACCTAATACTTTTTTTTTTTTTTTTTGTATCCTTATCCTTGGAGTTCCTCATCTGCCCCAAACATTTCCTTACTCTCAAAGCAACCTCCCTGGACTAAGTTACATCTTCAGGGCCCTGTACACCCACCTCACCTGAAGGCTCCTAAAACCCAAGTACAAGGTGACAAAAAGCGCTTTACACCCAATATAGCTGTGTCTTACCAGGTGCACACTCTGACTGGCTTCACCAACACACACAGAACCACAGCATTAAGCACAAACATTTGCTCAGGACGTTCTCCAAGCCTTGCAGAAGAGCAAAAGTACAACTGAATGTGAAGAAAATGGAAAAACTAAACAAGGTAGGACAGAGAGCACAACACAGAGTGCTGGAATGCAAGAAAACTGCTCAGCTGTGAGCCAAACATGCATTTCTCTCCCATCAGGCTCAGAAGCAACCTGCAGCAGGTCCAGCTCCTGCCACCTCCTTGTTTCTCAGGATAACTAAACCACATCCACACTGATGGCCTCGCTGCTGCCTCTGCCAGCACGGATAAACCAGAGATTTTGGGTGGTGCCAACCCCACACCTGCAGCCTTTGGAAAGGTTCCAGTGACAGCACCCAAGTGAGTGAAGTTAGAGCCATGTCCCCGCTGAGGGAGCCCAGCAGCACTATAAATCAGCAGCATTCTGCTCTCCTTCACCCCAGCCTGGCTCCCTAACACATCCCAGCTCTGTGCAGAGCCATGCCTGCAGTGAGCTGCTTACACAGGCATTAATCCCCTCTGAGATTACCCTCAGTGCTCCAGCAGTGTCCCTGTGCCATCAGCTCCCCCCTCCAGGGCCACTGGCAAGGACCAGCTCAGACACTCTCAGCTCTGAGTGAACTCAGGAGCACAAGCACCAATTCTGCATCTCCTACCCCAAGAACCAGGACCCAGGGTGTCACACACAGAAAGGAGGAAGCACCTCTGGTCACTGATTTGTCACCTGTATTATTGCTGTCCCACTCCAAGAAGTGGTGGGGTGTATGATAAAATGGCTTATGAACCTATATCAGCAAAAATTCAATGTCTGACAGCCTGAATAGGATATCCTCTCCAAACCAGCCATGGGCTACAGACCAAACACTGAGAGATGTGCCTGGGGTCCCTGCAGGGACCAGGATTAATCCTTACCGAATTCAGCTGTTTACTGGCTGCCCAGAGGGGAAAGCAACCCAGCACATTACAAGTTTTCACAGAGGGTCTGAAGTTCAGAGCCACAGGGCCAGCAGCCCCACACTGCCCTCACACCAACCAGGAGCTGTAAGAGCAGCTCCTGCAGCCTCCTGCACCGGGGGAGCTCAGGCAACACCCGGATCCTCAGCCAGGTGTGGGTCTGGTGTAGCTCATCTGCTCTGAGCCCAGCAAAGCAGCACTGGCAACAGGAAACTGAGAGCAGACATGAGAATTCTTCCTACAAATTTTCCTATAAATAAATAAAAACAGGAAGGAAGCACAGCAAGACACCGACACTTCATTTCAGAGGAGAAAACCAGGCATTTTCCCCGAGAATTTCCAAGTTGCTTTCACTCAGCGCTTCAGCCCAAGCACCAAACGCTCCTTCCCTTCGTTTTTCACTCCAAATTCCCCATTTCTCGCAGGGATTTATCCAGCTGCACGTGTCCCCAAGACACGGGGCCACACTCCCCGGAGGAGCCGGAACACGCGGCTGCCGTGTGGGATTCGGGAAAGGCTGGGGCGGCACAGGGAGAGGAAAAATTCCCTTCCCGGCCTCGGGAGGGAGGGGGTAACCGAGAACCCCCGGACCTCCTCGCCACTGGGCGCCGCCGGGGCCTGTCGGCGCAGGAGCCCGAGGAGTGCCGGGTGTGGACGCCGCCGCCCCGCCGCCTCACCCCCTCACCTCCATGGAGACGCGCCATCCCTGCATGGCGCTGAACCCGAAGTGCAGCGGGCGCGGCCCGAGCCC
>WEIU01006525.1:108423-138061 GCA_013389925.1 Aegithalos caudatus | reverse complement strand
CCACGCCCTCGGGGCTGTGGCAGGGCCGGCCCGGCCGAGCCGCCGCACAGCGGCTGCTGAAGGCCCCGGGCACGTTTCGGCTGCAGCCGCCCGGGCTGAGCCGTACCCACTGGTGAAAGTGCATTGGTTCACAAGGGGAAATGCTGCTGGGAACAAGGCTGAGCGGGGAGAGGAGCGGGTTGAGCGCAGCCCTGCAGAAAGGGACCAAAGGGACCCGGGTGCTGGTCGGCAGCGTCTGAGCTGGAGGGAGCATGTGCCCTGGCATCGAGGGGGCAAACCTCGCCCGGGGGGGAGGAGGATGGGACGGCACAGAGCCCCATCCTGGGGCTGTTACACACAGATGTTCATGAGAGGAGATGGTCCTACTCTAGGTCTTCTCCCTGGGATCCAGGGCCAGGACACCAGGGAATGGCTCCAAGCTGCATCTGGGGAGGCTCAGGCTGGGCAAGAGGGAGCATTTCCTCACTGAGAGGGTCACGCCTGCCCCAGGCTTCCTGGAGAGGAGGCTGGTGCCCCAGGCTTGTCCGTGTTTGAGGCATTTGGACAATGTCCAGAATGGTTTGACATGGGGCAGCCCTGACTGGGTTGAGCAGTGGAACCACAGAATCTGTGGAGGTCCCTTGCAGCTGGCTGTTCTGTATTCTATTCCTGCTTAAATATCAGATATAAAAGAGGATTGAGTGTTGAGTTTATTGACTGTAATTCTTTCTATAAACAGGGAGCTTCTGTAGTGCAAAGAGTGTAATTCCTGCAAAAGGTCAGAGTAGTTTTATTAAAATCAAATGCTTTGGTGACATTTTTAACTAAGAACCCTTCTTAATAAGACAGAAAATGCTGATGTTCCCTAAATTCCATTTTTCGTGGAACATGTAGCAGTACATGTGCTTCCTACTTTCCTCCCAGAGCTGAATCTGGCTCTGGAATTGTGTCCACATCCCTGTTTGCTCTCCTGACCAGCACACAGGTGAGGCTTTACAGGATATTTTGACCCATGGCTGAAGCACAGGGCAAGGCCCCACAGCATGAGGGCAGGGTGGTTACAGGGCACTCCTGGCTCCCTTCTGGTTGCTCTCCCTGAAAAACCAACCCCTCTGTTTCTGCTGTCCTGCTGTAACACTCCACTCCCTTCTTGCAGGCCGTATGCATGCACAACTTATTTTTCTTGGGTTGTCCCAGTATCTCGGGAATTATCCGCCGTGCCTCCTAGGAATAGAAACTTCCTAATGGAGCAGGATTGCAGCATCACATTAGCAGATCAGTTTAGCTTTCTGAAGCTGGCTGGTGGTGCACCTGAAACTGAGAACTTCGTGCCTGCTGTCCCTGGAAGCTACATGGATGACACACACGTAGGAAAAGTTGTGCACTGCTGCAGCAGAATCTTTCATTTACAGCCCAGTGTTACAGTGTTTGGCTTGGCAAGCTCCTGTGAGTAGGAAAGGCTCAACCCTTCCTAGATGACTCTGTCCTTGGGTTTGCTGTGTGTGATGGCTGCCTCTTGACCAAGTTTCTTTCTGTACCTTTTCTGGGGAGGAAAACTGTGTGACTGTGTAAGCCAAGGCATTACAAGATGTACTTTGTAGTGTACCTCAGTAAGAAGGAATCTGTGTCCTGCGTGTCTGGACACAAGCAAGTCCCCTTTTTGAGGTGCACCTGAGAATGTCTGTCAAGGTGAAAAGGGGAGAGGTCCAGCAGGCCTGGGTGGGCTCACCTCTGTGGGCTCACCACGAGGTGCAGCCTGGAGTGGTGCTGCTCTCCTCCAGTGCTGCTGCGCTCTTCAGCGCCTGAGATGTGGAGAACGTGGAGCTTGGCTCTTCGAGCAGAAGAAGGAGGACATGGGAGAATGAGCACTTGTCTCTGCTTAAATACCTTCACCCTTTCCCAGAGAATATGCCAGGCTACTCAAGAGCAGTGGGAGAACATTGTGCTGTTCTTGCAGCCCCGCTTGTGTCCTGTCCATCATCTGGAAACTTGCCCAGTGCTGATCGTGCTGTCCTGCACCAGGGGCAGGCAGGGGTTGTGCATGTCCCACAGCTTCTGAAGTGTTGAAGGGATTTTTAGGGTGGCTGCAGGGGATGTTTCAGTCCCTGATGGCTGTCAGTGACCTTGTGACTGATGGTTGCTCTGTGACTCATGTTTTACTAACTCATTTGTGACTCAGCTGCTGGACTTTCCCCTGCTGCACTTTCCATGTTCTGCCCCACTTCAGTGACTGCTGAGATCAAGGTGTTTGTTTCTGCCTTATCTCTGCCCACATATGTGGGCCTGATATTTCTGAGTCTGAAAGGTTTCCAGCCTCTCAGTGGCTGATTTTCTTCCCAAGGGAAGATTTCTTGGGAGAATTTTCTTTCAAGGACAATTTCTGTAAATAAATATTTTCTTCTCATAACATTTCTAAGTAAACAATATTTTTCCCATGACAACCCCTCTCCCAGGTGTTGTTTCTGTTACTTAACCGATGAGAGAGGTGTCAATTCTATGGACCAATAATGTGCCTTTTTAGCACAGCATTTTATAAAAAGGCTGGATGAATTGTAGATGTTCTGATGTTCCTCTGCCTTTGAACTGGAGTCAGGCATCTTTATCTCGTGTCCAACAACGACACACGTGTCTCACGTGTCAGCGTGGCTGTGCATGCAGTGGTTGCCATGTAGAATAATTCTTGTTTTTCTGCCTGGGATTTCTCACTGTCAGGTATCTCAATGAAAGCTGCAGCCCTCACAGCTTCCCTTCCCATGGATACAGACAGGACAGCGGGGTGGGTGCAGTTCCCTGGGCCCTGGGTGTCCGCTCAGGAGCAGAACTCAGGGAACAGAGTTTGACAGTGTGCACCTGTGCATGTGAGTGCAGTCTTGCTGTTCTTCATTGGATACTGGAAGTTCAGAAAACTAATTTAGGCAGCACACTGGCATTAGTTTGGTTCTCTTTTTTCTATGAAAGATTTGTCTGTCATTTGGATTGGCACTTCTCAGCTGTTGATGGTTGGACATTACAGTTGGATTTCAGTGCTTACAGATGCTCTCAATCTATGAGTTATCCAATGTTAAGAGCTGTGATTCATGAGGACCTGAACTCAGAGGGACAGGAAGTGAAACACTGAGTCTGCTGCATCTTTATCTTTGTTGTCTTCTGACTTCGAGGGGGAGTCTCAGTTGCTTGAATAATTTTTCATTTGAAGGCAGTTGGTGACTTTTGTACCTCTGGATTTACATTTTTTCAAGTGGACAGAGCACATGATTCTTGGAGAAAAAATGCTAACAGAGTGTTTAGATCCTGGGATGCAGGAGCCTGATTTTTCTCAGCCTCTATTGTGACTGGAAGGAAACTTGCTGAGGTAGTAAAAGACAAGCACCAGTCCTCAGGCAAGCTGGCACTTAGAGGGCTGCCAGCTCCCTGACAGGCTTTGACAATGGAGCTGGGTTTTTTTCCAGTTGGTGGAGGAAAATAATGCCATGCTGTAGTTTTTATAGTGTTCCTTGACCACAGAGAAGGTATTAAGAAGAAGGGAATATGTGAAGTCTTTTAACATTTTTATTGGCTCATGTGGGGGCTTCCTGAAAGAAATGAACCCTTGGGATGTGCTGGGAGGCTGAGGGGCACTTCAGGGTGCAGAGGGGACTGAGCTTTTGTCACAAGCCCTCTGTGTCCTTGCTCACAGGCTGTGACAGGCAGCTGGCACTCCCTGCTTGCAGCAGTGGCTGGAGCTGGTGGAGGTGCTGGTCACATCCCAGCTGCCTGCCACTGAGGGATGGACAGAGCTCCAGCTCTGCATTCCTTACAGAGCTGTTCTAAAAATACCCTGGTAAAGCCTTCCCTTGTCAGCCCCCTGTCCTGGGAAGCCCAGGCAGTGATTGTGGTGTCCTGACAGTGCTACAGGTTTGGTGGAGCTGGGCCTTGGGAAGAGGCTTCCTGCTGGGCTGGCAGAGGGGAGAGGCTGTGTGCTGGCTCTGACTCCAGATCCTGCCTGCAGGGAGGCTGCATGGCAAATCCTGGCAGAGGCACAGCCAGATGTAGGTTAGCCATGGAAGCGTGGTGACTTTCAAGCATCCCATGGTGACGTGGATGACAAGAATAGCTGCATCCTGTTTCTCTTTATCAGTGCTCAGGAACAATCCCATTTCAGGTGCCTAGGGAATGTCTCCCCGGCCCTCTGTCTCTGCAAAATCCAATTCCAAGGCCTCTTGTCCCACCTTTGTGGCTAATCTGGAGTGAAGTTTGTGCTTGCCTGTGCACATGCACAGAAAATGGTTTGAAAAACAGTGTAACAAAAAGACAGGTGATGGTGACAAGGCTCAGGGCCTGACTTGAGACTTGTCTTGATCATTCTTTTTCCTCACTTTGGGAACTTGCTCAAACATCCCATGAATAGTGTACCCAAATACTCTTATTCTGTTTCAAAATTACCCATCATCTCACCTAGCAGCCGTTTTTACTTCTGACATCTTATGGTAGTCAGCTTTTCAATTTATAGATGTGTGTCAAGATCAAGTGTTCATCATCCTCTTTAAAAAATGATGTTTGCTCACCTCATTGTGTTCTTTCTCCAGTATTATCAGAAAACATGTAATAATCACTTTTCATAAGTGTTTCATGTGGCTTCAGGGATTGTTTCCAAGACTGGTACTTCCACAATATACCAAATTTAATGGCATTTTCTGTTAAGTGTAATGATCTTTCAACCCTTCTTATGCAATTGCTGTTGTTCAGAGTTTCCTGGAGTGATTTGAAGATCTCTCCCCAAGTGAAAGTATCACAGAAGAACAGGATGGGCTATAGCAGACTGGGAGTAGCTCCCATGGAGTTTATCCTGTCTGGTTTTCCCTCTCTCCTTGGAGTTTCACACTCCTGGCACTCATCTGAACTTACTGCTCCGGTGCAGTTACCAGAACCTTCCTGATGAACTGTCTGAATGGGCTTATTTATAGATATTGAGTTGTCTTCCACACTCCCTCCCTTACTTATTTTGCTGTGCTGTTTCTTTCCCTCTGGGAGTTAGGGATGAAGAATCATTGCCCCTTCCTCCTTCCAGAGAGCAGCTCAGTATGACTGAGCTCTTGGGCTCTCCTGGATTGCTTGTTTGTTTTGAAGCACCTGGTGAAACTGAGCACACATCCCTTTGGCCTTGGGCAATTTGTATTAATTTCTGGTATCCATGAAATAGATGGAATGATGCCTGTCTCCCTGTGGGATACTCAGCACCAGGGTCAGCTCTGGGCCCCTCCCAACAATAGAGATTTTGAGGGTCTGAAGTGTGTCCAGAGAAAGGGCTGGAGCACCAGGATGGGCTGAGGGAGCTGCAGGAGGTTCAGCCTGGAGAAAAGAGGGCTCGGGGGAACCTCCTCACTCTCTGCATCTCCCTGACAGGAGGGAGCAGCCAGGTGAGGGTTGGGCTCTGCTCCCAGGGAATAAGGGACAGGACAAGTGGGAATGGTTTCAGGACGGGCCAGGGGAGGTTTCAGGTTGGGTATTAGGGAAAATTCCCTCCTGAAATATTTGTCCAGCCTTGGCAGGGGTGCAGTCCCCATCCCTGGAGGAATTTAAAAGCTGTATGGATGTGGCACTTTGTGACATGGGTTAGTAGTGGCCTTGGTGGTGCTGGGGGAGTGTCTGAATTAGATGATCTGAGAGTGTTTTTCCAATCTCGGTGACTGTATCCAGAGAAGTGCTGCTTCTATTCAAAGTATCTTCACTCCTGTCAGACTTCTGTGTTTTTATAAACTGCTGATCTACTCCCTGGGGAGTCACCTGGCTGGAATTTATGGTTAGGTGTGTCCTGCAGTGTGTTGTTTAGCCAGAATTGTCAGAGTGCTTTTGGAGATGGATGGCCACGGGGTGACAGCCTGTAGGATGGTGGTGTGACAGGCAGTGTGACACTGTGCAGAGCTTCAAACCTTGCTGCTTTCCATGAGAGCTGGTGCAGCTCTGGCTGGCAGGAGGGCCCTGGGCTCCTTGCAGGGTGCTGTGGGTCCTGGCAGGGCTCAGCTGTGTGGGTCAGCACGGAGCAGGACCCACAGGAGGTGACAGGGCCACGGACTGGCCGTGCCTAAGGGATGTGGCAGCTTTTGGCTGGGGTAGCAGCACAGCATCCCCTGAACTGGTGCAGTGAAGTCACAGCCAGGGAGAACTTCCACACATGGAGGACTTTTAACCCTGGCTTTAAATAGTCGAGATGTGTCCCTTAACTTCTTGCTGATGTGTTTGATCTTGTTACTTGTTACAGCGTGTCTGCAAGAACCAGTTATTTTATAGCTGAGGGTCAGGTTGTCTTTTCCATACAGTTTAGTTGCTGCATGAGGTGGTCTGTACAGCCATGACAACAATACCTTCCTTTCCTTGCCACTGTTAAATTACAGTGGTTATTTTCATTTTCTTGTTGAATTAAAGCCTTACTGCCATGACTGTAATTGCCAAGGCCAATGTGTCAGTTTAGTTAAAACATGAAATAGGATTGTTTCTTTGCTTTGTTGGATTTTTTTTCCCTTTGCCTGCAGTGGACCTGGCGTTCTTTATTGTGTTACATTCTGGGTTAGCCCCAGATCCCAGAGATCCCTTTTTGTTCAGTTTCTGTTGGTAAATTTGCTGTGTTTTGTTTCCCCATAGGTCAAGGAGAAGTTGAGTTCCTCACGGCCCAGCTGCTGGCTCTGGGGGTCTCTTATCTCTGGTCCCAACCATGGTGGTTGGGCAGAGCTGTCACTCTTTCTCTTAAACAAGTGGCATGGGAAACTGGTTAGCATGTTCATCCTGCTCAGAACCAGATCTGGGGCTTCTTGTGAGGGTCTGGCCTAGTGTGCTGCTACTCCCCAGCTCTTTTTCAATGTGCAACTCCATCCTGTACTGTACTCCAGTCATTGTGGAGTTTTCCCCATTTTTTATACCTTTTTTCCCTAGGTTGTAAATCATCACTGTCACTTGTGATTTAGGCTGGTTTTATTCTTTGTTTAATTGACAGATCATGTGATATAGAATTTATCTCCAAAAGTCTGTGTTCTTTCAGCAACAGATACACAGATGTTTGAGAGCTATTGAAAAAAATACGCATTGGACAATGGAATAACCTTGCAAAAGGAAATTTAGCTTCCAGACTTTTTTCAGTTAGAGCTGTTTTGCTGCTCCACCCATACTCCTTTAAGTAATTCACTTGAAATTCTTTGTGAGTTTCCTTGCCCCCTGCTTGCGTGGACTCAGAGCTGTGTTGGTACTTCTGTAGTGTGGAGCTGCTTCCTCTGCTGTGCTGCAGAAATTGAGGCTAAGCTGGGCTCAGGTCACTTCCTCCCTGAGAGTGTAAAAGCTGCCTGGTCTGGGGACTGTCTGGGACAGACACCAGAGCAATATATTGTCTCAGTGCTTCCATGGGGGTTTAGGATTCTGCTTTGCTGAGCATGGAAAGGGATGTGCCATAGGGATTTGGCAAGCAGGAGCAATCTGCCGTTGCCTTTCAGTTGTATGTCTGCATTTTTCCCCTTTTACTCTTCTTCCCAAGCTGTCCAATCTCCTGAGAAACAGAATTGCCATTGGTGATGTCAGCTGGGCTTGGTGTTTTGAGTCATATCTGGTGCTCTAGAATATTGCCTATGAGTCATGGAAGTCATTTACACTTGGGGAGCTTGGCCAGAAGTGGGAGATGTGACAAGCCCACAGTCCCAGCTGCATTACTGAGACAGATTTTCAGTAGTTGCAAGAGCCTGAGGACTTCACTCAATCCAGTAAAGCTGGAGGCCTTTCAGCATGGGACCCTTAACTGTTGGAGTGCATGATTTAGATGTCTTTTCCAGCCTTGATGTTTCTGTGAACGGGCAGCAGTGGGATGGAGAAGGAGAATCCAAAGGGATGCAGGGGCTCTGGGTGTCAGTGTGGTGGCTGTTACCTTGTCCTTGCACTGCTCACACACACCTGCCTTTCTGCTGCCTTGGGCTTCTTTAAACTTAGCTGAAGTTAAAGCCTTTTGCCATTCAGCTTTAGTAATTGTACTGGCTGACTTTATGCTGCTGTCCTCCCTAAGGTATTGCTTATTCTAAAATTTGAAGGAATAAATGTTCTATCTTTAATTATTTTTATTCCTTCATTTCTTTAATGATGAAACATAACAGGCCTGGCCTGTTGGTATCAGTATGTTTATATACATATATATATATATATGTATAAAATCAAGTTTTTAAGGTCAACATGAACAAGTTCCCAAACCAAATCTCAGTCCTTCACCCCTCAGTTATGTAGGCAGCTCAAGTGGAAGGAAGTGGGGAGGTTCATGCTTGGCTGTCACCTCCTGTGATGATTTTCCATGGCTGTCCTCTGTAGCTCAGGCTCTCCTTGTGTAATTATGGCCTGTACCCCTTATTCCTGCCTGTGCCACACCTTGCAGCTGGCTGGTTATGTCATACTCGTTTATTGCTGAGTTGCCAGAGAATTCTGTGTCACTCTGGTTTTACTGTGCTTGGCATCATTTGTCACTGCAGTGTGTCACCTGCAGTGTCAGGGTATTAAATGTCATTGGGCCTGTTCAGATCCCCTTGGGAGCTCCTAAAGAATCCCACCTATATTGGTGGCCTGATGCTCTGTGTTGTCAGGCTGCAGAAGGAGTAGAATGGGATACAGTAACTCAGCTGGAAGGATGAAATCAGGTAAATTCCATCATGTGAAAGTGGCTGCCAAGGGAGAAGGGATTTTTGAGGGAGCCCTTATATAAGGTAAAAAGTTTCCAGCAGTAGGATGCTGGTGGGGTCCCTAGTGAGGGAAGAGAAAGTGACACAATATGAGAAGGTGGAGCTGTGAAATGGCCAGGCTTTGGAGATGGTAGAAGATGAGTCTGGGTTTGCCAGGCATATCTGTGTTAATGGTTACCTTAGGGGAAAGATGGGATCAGCTGAAAGCTGCCAAGCTTGGTACTTAGCAGCACCCTGTCTGAGTTCATGGAGTGTTTGGACAATGTTCTTAGACCCAGGGTGGGATTCTTGGGGTTTTCCTATGCAGAGCCAGAGGCTGGACTTCAGTGATCCTTGTGAGTCTCTTCCATCTCAGGTTATCCTGTGAATCTCTAAACTGATTCTTGGTGTGTGTTCAGTGGGTGGGAGCAGTAATGATTGCCAGTTGACAATTAAAAGGTGAATTCCACCTTCTTGTCCTCTCTAAGTGCTTTGAATCCAGTTCTACCACTGCAGCTTGCCTGTGGCAGTGAGATGTTCACCATGACTGTACCTTCTGTGTGCCTGTGGAATTGCCTGGCAAAGGCATTACAGTACCTGCCGTGGATGTTGGGCGAAAGAGACCATGTTAATCTTCGAATGCTGCTGCATATTTGAATTAAAACACTGTTATGGAAACCTTTGCTGCTAGGAGTGGGGTACACCTCTGATCTCTGTATGTCTCTCAGCCTTGCGTCCTCCCACAGCCCTTGCCATTCTCTAGTGCTGGGCTCTAAACTCTCAGTCCCCTCTCCTTACCTTACTGCTTTCTGAGTGCTCATCTGTGCCTTTAATATTTGGTGTGGATGTACCTGTGCTGGATCAGGGTTTATAATTGTCAACTAAAGGAATTTCTGTAGTGGTTTCCCTTGTGTCGTTGTTTCCCACCTCTGAAGCTTCAGCTTTCCCCCAATTCCTCTCTGCTTTGAGTGAGTTTCAGGTGTCATCACCTTTCAGAGGATTCCTCCACAAAGTTGTGTCTGAGTTCTTGAGACATTTCTGTATCCCTTTTGTATTGTTGGAGTGTTTGTGGGGTGTTTTGTTTTGTTTTGTGGTGGAATGAACTTACAGGTGTCCTGAACCATGGAAATCTAATTATTATTGACAGAAGGCAGCTTTGCTAGACACAGCCTTTGTGCACAAGAGGTTTTCCCACCTGTACGCTCAGGACTCGCTGCTCACATGGTCTGCAGTGGCTCAGGTTTTGGATATGCACTACTCCAAGATACATCTACAAATCCTGTCCTGGAATTCTCATTTAATTCAAAGTTCATAACTCTCCAGTGAGTGCTGCGTGGCGATGATCTGGTTCTGCTGGCTCACAGGGCTCTCCACCCTTCCCTCCAGGTGAACCAGCGCAATGTCCCGGGGATTGACAGTGCCTACCTGGCCATGGACACGGAGGAAGGCGTTGAAGTTGTCTGGAATGAAGTTCAGTTTTCTGAGCGGAAGAACTTCAAGCTTCAGGAAGTAAGTTGATGTGTTTCCCAACAGGATGTGAGAAGCATGCCTTGCCCGGGGGTGGAATTATAGCTACTTATGGGATTGCAGACTTTTTGTGTGGATTACTGGCTGGGTTTGGAGGGCTGTGCTGGTCAAATGTACCAAACCTAAGCCTGGCCTGGATAGGAATTGTCCTGGAAAACTGTTGTGCTATTTCCATGAGCCCTTGTGTTCATTTACACTTGGTAATCAAACCACGCTCTGCTGAGATGCGATGCAGAAGAAAATGGGATGCTGGCTATTCTTAGCATAGGGGCTTGACATATACATTGGTGTTTGAGGGGACCAAGACCCCAGAAGAAAGAAGAATATAGGTTGGTGTGGTCTCTTATGTGACGTGTTTTTGTCTTTCTGATGTTAAGGAAAAAGTTAAAGCAGTGTTTGACAACTTGATTCAGCTGGATCATCTCAACATTGTGAAGTTCCACAAATACTGGGCTGATGTGAAAGAGAACAAGGCCAGGGTAAGTGTAGCCATCAGGCTGTTGGGTTCTCATTGTGTGTGGTTAGGTAATTAGCAAGGTGGAGGGTAATGTGTCATCCCATCCCACAGGTGATCTTCATCACTGAGTACATGTCATCAGGGAGCTTGAAACAGTTCCTGAAGAAGACAAAGAAAAACCACAAAACTATGAATGAAAAGGTAACTCTTTCTTCCTGTATGACCATAATTCTTTAGAGCCATCTAAAGAATTTCATCAGCCCCTGGAAAGCCATTTCAGCAGAGGATCCCAATGAGAACTGGTGATAACACACTGTTGCAGTTCCCCTGTGTCTCTAACCTAGTTCAGCAGCGGGTTCTGTGGGGCAGCTGTTCTGTGCTGGTTGCTTTACTG
This sequence comes from Aegithalos caudatus, assembly GCA_013389925.1. Classification (NCBI taxonomy): domain Eukaryota; kingdom Metazoa; phylum Chordata; class Aves; order Passeriformes; family Aegithalidae; genus Aegithalos; species Aegithalos caudatus. Next base: position 127,047 of record WEIU01006525.1, on the reverse strand, counting down.
CCAGCAGCTCTGCAGCTTTAGGTGTGGTGTGACAGGCATGTCCCTCTCCAGGGGTCCTCAAAGGACAGGGGGGAGGTGTCTGTGCATGGGAGACTCCGGAGCACAGGTGTGTTTCTGGACCCACGGGAATGTCTAGAAACAACCTGACCATAAGAGTACTGATTCTTTACACCTGAGTAAGAGCTGGAGTGCATATTGCTTCCTTCCTATGAGTGGGCTGTGAATCACAGAGCTACAGATTAGCTTCTTGTGGATGTTTTTTATCCTTTCCCTCTTGTGTCTGCAGGCATGGAAGCGGTGGTGTACCCAGATCCTCTCTGCTCTCAGGTGCGTGGGGTCCTGACTTGGAGATCCCAGGAATTGGGAGTAATGTGCCACTGGGTGTGGCAGTTGGGTATTAGGGAGCTCTCCAGAGTATCCAGCTTTGTGACAGGGTTTGTCCATAGTCAGGAGGATGTTGCAAAGATGACAGGGAGGTCAAGTTCCATGTAAGAGGACTGAGAAAGTCTTCCACAGCAGTGGCAGGCTGCAGTGGATTCATGGATATGGAGGTGGTGTGTTGTTGGATGTGCGTGTACATTTCTTGATGATGCAGCTCTTCTGCAGCCATCTTAGTGCAATACAGCTGAGTAGAATGTGTTTTAGGATTTAAAAACTCTTTTCCACCTGGAGTTGGCTAGTAGCTAATTAGAACCTTAGAAAAACAATAGCCTGGATGATAGAGCATGGCTTCCACTCCATAGAGAAAACTCTGGTGCCACTTGGCTAAATTACAGCTATTGGTGAATAGTTTGGGTTCTAATAAGTTTCAGGGAGCTGACTGTCCTCATTTGTGCTAGCTGCTAATACAAACCCAAGCAGAGTGAGATGAAAAAACAGAGTGTACCTGGGACCCAGCACTGAAAAGCTTTATTTGTACTTGCTGGCAAATATGACCAGTTGTGTGTGTATAGCATTAAGTACCTCTTTGGTCCCTTTTGAGTAGGGACAGATAATAAGGCTCTGGTATTTTTGGTATAAAATTGTAACCCCTTTGGAATCCATCCAGCAGTACTGGGTTGGATGAAATTATGTCTTTATCTCTGGTACCCTGAGTTTCCTGGGAGCTGATAGGAGAGAGCTTTCTTTTCCCCTTCCTGCCCATGTTCTGGAGAGTCATTAGAGACACTTCCTATTTGTCCCTGGTTCTCAGCTGGAGACTGATGCACTGTCACTGAATTGTATCTCCCAGCTACTGCAAACCCCTGGCACGTGCCTTTTGCTCTCCTGTTTTCTGATGTTGCTTGACATGGGAAGGGGTGAAGGGAGGGATTCAAGGCCTTGACCAGTGCTCTGTTCTGCATCTCCAGCTACCTCCACTCCTGTGATCCCCCCATCATCCATGGGAACCTGACCTGTGACACCATCTTCATCCAGCACAACGGACTGATCAAAATCGGCTCAGGTAATGCTTGCTGGGGGTTCCCCTGCCTAACCAGAAACTGCCCAAACAGAAAAAGGCAGCTACTCCTTTCCAGGTTCCCTGGCATGATAGGCATGTGTTGTACGTGTGCTTCTCCACCTCCACATCAGATGTGCCAGAGACTGGGAGAATTCACTGGTGCTTGGACCTTGTCAGGTGCAGGGAAGACTGATACTGAGTACTGTTTGCCTTTTAGCCTCTTCTTTAGCTTTTTGTCTCAAAGGGATGACACAGGGAATGATGCTGAAACTTGAAAGCTTTGTAGGCACATCATCTTGTGGGTTTATCTGCTCTGCAGATTTTAATGTCAATACACAGAGAGTTCTCCTCCCAGCACTGTGGAGCTTTGGGAGCTGCCTGGGGAGCTGTGTCCATGAAGCCACAGGAGTGCTGCTTGTAGCAACCCACGTTTATAATAAAGTGTTCAGACTGTGACTGCAGTGAGCAGCTTGTCCTGACATCCTTATCCAGCATCCCTCCCTTGGGCCTGCCTTCAGGCTGCTGAGCTGCCCTGGGCCTGTTTGGCACAGACATGCCCTGCTTGGGAAGCCACCCTGTGCCAAAACAGTTTATTACATAAGGAAGCAGTGATGTTCCTGGCAGTGCAGAGCATCCTTGCATGCTCTGGTTTTTCCTGCTATTCCCATGTCTCTAAAAATCTGTCTGCAGTCAGGATGCATTATGTCACACCTTGATATGACCTTTCAAGGGACAGCTTTGCTACCTGTTGTTCAACTTCTGCAAGTATTCTCGATCTGAGGAATAGGTCTTTGCTTTCCTGGAGCTGTTGTCTGTGTGAGTTCTGCTTTGATATGGCAGTGTATAGGGAGAGATGCTCTGCATCACCTGTCATCCACAAATAGCCTCTCCATCAGCTGCAGTCTGTGGCTTTTCTTCCCATCAAAGAGCTCCTGTGTTGTTGTTTTGCTCCAGAGCTGGGTAGCAGCAGATTGCTTGTACCAGGGAGGCAGGGTCATGGCAGAATGAGCACTCTGCTCCTGACCTGCCTGTAAACCTGGGGACTTGCTCTTCACACAAGCTGATGTCATCATGTCATCACACAGACTTTATTGTGTTTTCCTGGCTTTGTCCAAGTGGGAGAGATTTCCAAGAGTGAGTGCATCTAGTACCTGTATGCTGGCAAACACCCTGCCATTCAGTTCAGGCTGATGGGAAGACTTGAACACTCGAGGAATTCCCTGTTTTAGTTGACTTTCAAAGTATCATGCAGCTGCCATCTTTCTGCAGGGCAGCCAGCGCTGTCTGTAAAACCAAACCCATGGAGCTGGCATTGTAGCCAGGGCTTTCACCAGAGGGAGATCCTGCAGGTCCCCAGACCTGCCTTTCCTGGAGCATGCAGCTCCAGTGGTGCTGTTCAGAGGCTGTGTAGAGGGAAGGTGACTCTTTGGGTGTGAGGTGCAAACGGTGGCCTCAGCACAGTTACACCTTTGCTCCCCTCAGCTTCACAAAGCTTTGCTTATGTCAGGTGCAGCAGGAGGGACATGGCAGTCACATACGTGTGCTCATGCCAGGAGAAGGGGTGGCTGTGCTGTTAGAGCTGCAGGATGTGCTGCAGTGTGGCTGCAGCTGCAGTGCTCGTGTGCAGCTGTTCCTGAGCAGACCTTTCTGCTCCACAGCTGTGGGCTGCCTGGCTCACCTCTTGCTCAGAAGTGAAATAATTCATCTAAAAGATTCTGATCCTTCCCTAAATAAAAAAGGAAGTGAGTGCAAGTGGGCTTGTTGTCAAAAGAGGAATCCTCCAGATGAGAAAGCTGTGGCTGCAGTGCAGGCTGGAATTGGAGTTGGCAGTGTTGCAGGATGTATTCCTATTCCTGCAGAGCCCACCCAACCAGAAAAGGCAAAGCTACATCCCCAGGACTGCTGGTTGTGTTGGAGCTTGAGCCTTTCTCCCTGGCTGCCTTTGCCTTTCTCCCTGCTGCCTTTGCAGTGCCAGGTGGGCTGGGTTTGAGTTTTGGGCCCTGGAATGACAGTAGTTTCAGGGTCATGTTTGCTGCTTCCCAACCTTGTTCTGTACAGCTGGCTGGTATCTGTGCACTTCCCTGTGTTTACTTAAAAGCAGCAGGACAGTAATTTCCATGGATTTATGGGGAACAAGGATTCAATGCACTATGGCTTTGGTACTGTCCCTCCCCAGTACTGTGCTGGGTGCTGCTCTGAAAGTTCCTCTCCCTGTGGCTTTGGCAAAGAGAATACTTGCTGAATGTGGGGCAAAAACCTGGCTAAGGCAGCTGCTGGAGTGCACTGCAGGACATCCTGCTGTCTGCTGCAGGAAGGCGTGCCAGGAGAGCAGTGTCACATTGGAAATGTCTGACAGTGGTTCCTGTGACAGGTGTTCAGGTGTGGGAACAGCCCTTTGCTCCTTGCTGCTCCCTCAGATGCAGGAGCACGTGCACTGGCTGGACTGATCACTGTTTCTCTGTTCAGTGTGTAAATCTGTGTGCTGGGGGTCAGCTGTGGAAGAAAAAGGGAATGGAAAGGAGGAAGGGTTTTGCATACTGCTTAAATGCAAAAGCCATCCATAATCCATTAATTTGCTAACCTTTTTTTAAATTTTTTCCAATGCCATAAGGCGCAGAGTTAATAGATTTAAGGAGAATAAGTTTCAAAAGAGTGGAGAGCTTTGGAGAACTTGTGATAAGGATAGGAAAGACACTTACAGCTCTTAAACTTGCCAGTGGTATTCCCAGAGACTGGAATGTTCCACGTGCCTGAGCTGTGGTCAGATTGAGGCATTCCTTGTGACAAGTCCAAGTTGTAGCCTGTGTACTCTTCCCAGAGCCCAGGTGCAGCACAGGGGTGCCTCCGTGGGTGTCCGTGCTGTCTGACAGGGGGATGTGCTGCCAGGTGTGTTCCTGAGACAGGCTACAGCTGCTCTGAGCGTGGGAAGGGCAGTACCCACAGGCAGGGTGCCTGGTGCTGCTGTCTGCTTGTGTTGGCATTGTTGGGAGCCGTTCCTGGAATTCTCACTGGCAGTGGAAGAACCATTCACAGGCGGAAAGAAGTGATGTGTTTGGATTAAAAATCCTTTCGGGCAGCTCTTGGAGCGCCCCGGCAGAAGGGAGTCCTCAAGCTGGAGGGTCCCAGTGTCCTCTGGTGCCCTGAGATGTAGCAATGTGTCTGCATGTGGTGAGTGAGACCTTGGTGGAGCAGAGAGGGAGCTCCGTGGGGTGCAGTGCAGATTTCCCACTCGTGCCTCCAGGCGTGGCTGCTGTATGCACCACACCCGCCCTTGGACTCAGTCTGTGTTTAGCTGTGTCTGCTCAGTCTGCCCTCAGTTCCAGACCACAGGACCAGGACCCTTGGGGGTGTTAGCTCCACTGTGGTATCATGTGGCCAGGTGTGTAAGTGTGGGCTCTCCTGCTGAGATCCTGTGGCCAGAAGCTGCTGGGATGTAGAGAAAGGGAATTCTCTGCGGAAGGGGTGGGGTGGGTGGGACTGTAGGACGCTCACAGAAGAACAGAATTTCCAGCTTCTTGGTCTCAGAGTCAGCCATAATCCTCTGCTTGGTCGGAGATGCCTTGTCTCCCCCGCCCGGTCTGGTTCTCGGGTAGAAACCCTGATGTTCCTTAGGTAAATTTCCTTTGAAGAGGTGGCTGGAGGCAGGGCCCGGTGCTCAGTCCTGTCCCTGTGTGCCCTGACTCTGACCCAGCTGTCTCTATGGATGTAAGTGCTTTGCTGTTCACCAACTCATTGACTTTATCTCGTTTTACTTCCCGCTCACGGGCTGCTCTGTTACAACAGTCTTTCATAGGATATTTGCTAATGGTGAGCAAACTTCTCCGCTCCTGTGATGTGACTCCACTTATGTCATGTACATGATTTTATCTCTGTGTGTATCTGTATATATATATTTATATATATATGTGTGTGTATCTATATTTGTAACACACAGACATACACACTGACCTATTTACAGTGTTCCCTTGCTATAAGGCTGTGTGTAAAACTGTTTGGCTTAGGTGCATCCTGCTTGGAGGGCTCGTGTTCTGTGCTGGGATGCAAACAGTTCCTTGTGCTCTTGGCCAGAGCCTTACAGAGAGGGAGCACTGCCCTTTGTGAAGTCCCCTGGTTGTTAGTTTTCTCCCTCTCCGTGTTCTTAGCGTGTGCTAGTCCACGGGCCCCGTGCATGCCGGCTCCTGCATGTCAACAAGCCGTGCCTTGTTCTGAGCTCTTCCCAGCTGAACTTCCCACGTCCATTAGGCTCTTCCCTGCTGCTGCTCTGCTGCCCTTGGCTGGGACCCAGCCCTGGACTAGCCCCCACTGTGTGCTTGGCTATCCAATTGCTTGCTTGTAGTTTGAACTCCTTAGATGTGTTGGTTTTAAGATGAATGTTTCAGTGAATGTGTCTGGCTCCTGATGGCCAGATCCCTTCTGCCCCAAATGAGTCCCTGGATTGAAGTAAGCGTGGCTATTGATGTTTCCCCAGATAAATCTCTGGTTTTGGGGAGATCTGTGCCTATGAGGAGGGCGTTGGGCTGGTGGGAGCCAGAGGAGGATTTGAGTGCTGCAATTTGTAACCCTATTGCATAGAACACCGTGTTTACGTTTAAAATAATGATTTATTTTATTTTTTGCCATCAGGGTTATTCTCGATGGTTAGAGTTTGTTTCTACTGAGTTGGCAACCTACCAACCATCAGCTGAAGTGGTGGAAAGGGCAAGGGCCTGACCAGATGGGCTCTGTGCCTTCCAGGAGCTGGTGGGAGGATGTGCTGTGCCACTCTGCATCGCCAGCGGAGCAGGGGCTCCTGGAAAGCTCCATCTGGGATCTGGTGTAGCTGAGGAGGATGGTGATGTAGTCAGGGCAGGAGTCCTGAGGAGGGCAGGTGTCCTGGGGATGGCTGCAGGATGGCAGAGAGGAAGCAAGCAGACTGGTCCAGGACCAAGCCCACAGAATGGGAACTGACTGAGTCTGGGCTGAGCCACACTGGGGGCAGCAAGGCTGGGGGCTGGCCAGCCACAAAATCAAGTCACCCCTGAGAGCAGAACCAAAGGTCCTGGTTCTAGAAGGCCAGGAGAAGCCTGAACCAGCACTCTGCAGGCATAAGGAGATGCTGTGATACCTCACCTGTGCTGGAACAGCATCAGATGGCCTTGGAATACTGAGTTTTCCTGGATGTTTAGTTGCAGACTTGTTCTAACAGTCTGTTGTACCAGGAGGTACTGTTGGTATGAGAGCTGGGGGTTGTTTAAGCCGTAGATCTTCAACAGTGATTTGGGTTTGAAAACACTAAATCTGGGGTGTAAGGCTCCTGTTTCGCTTGAGCATTGAGCTAATGAGGCTGTGAGTGACAGGCTTTCATAACTAATCTTATTTTAGTCATCACTTCCCTCCCTTGGATTTTGTTGCCTGATCTCTAAATGTCATCCTGGTTTCCACATTCTTAACAGACACCTGAGGTGATGTAGAAATAAGAGGTTAGTAGGATATCTTAGATCTGTCTTTTTTATTTTTTCGACTATGGGAAGTGTGGTTTTAGAGGGAAGATAATGGATAATTGAAGTCATCAGACACAGAAAAATCTGCCATAAAAAGATTGAGGAAGACGTAACATGAATTGATGTAGTTTAGCTTTTCTAACTGTGCAGTTTTATGTGTGAGTCAAGCTCATTCTCTACCAAGCCAAACATTCTTGGCTCCTTAAAAACTTGGCAAAACTAAGACAGATATGGAAGGTTTGCTTGTGACTACAGGTGCTGCTGGGAATGAGACTGGGCAAGGAAATGGTTTTAAGAGGAACTTTCTGTCTAGAAGGCTTCAGAAGCTCCAAGATTGGATCCAGGCTACTTTTTTTGGGGGACTGGCTTTTTTTATTATTATTATTTTAATTTTTTTAAGCTTTGTCTGCCATGGGTCTGCGTTGTCTGTGAGACTCTTGGTGTAAAAGCCTGTCTCCAAGTGAAGGTGGTTCTCATTTGGGTTGTTCTTGAGAACTTGTTGAACAAACTGGGTTGCATGAGGTTGATTTTAATTGTAATGGTACAATGCTGTCGCTGCTGCTGTGTTTACTAGAGTGGCAGAAACAGTTCCAGAAACCTGCCCTGGGTTTCTGTGTCAGCTTAAAGTAGGGGGAGCAGCCATGAGTGAGTGGCAGGGCAGTCCCTGGGTTTTGTCCATGTTGGAAGTTCCAGCTGCCTCCTGCTGAGCACGTGTCCAGTGTGTGTTTCTGGGGGAGGGTGCTGGGATTTTTAAAGTCCAGTCTAGTGGTAAGAACTGGTGACCTTGGTGGCCTTGTTGCAGAGATTTTCCTCTTCTATGCTGTGATAGTAATAAACTCATTTTTATTTTGCAGAAGGTTTAAAAGCCAGCTCTTGCTCCTAGTACTTATTTCCCTAGCTCAGTGTACCCTCTGTGTGCTGCTGTGATTCACCTCATTCATGAGAACACCAGAAAACGATTGTCATCTAGGCTGGCTGTTGTTTTCAGTTAAATGAGATATTTTTAAAGGTTTAAATGTTTCTGTTTAGTGCTCCAGGTTATGGAACATCCACTTTCTGAGGTCATTGTTATTTCTGTGTTGCACTGAAGGCATTGCTGCTTCGGTTTTGTTCAGCTCTGTTTTTTCTCTGCTTTTATGTGACTTTCCCAATGGATATGGGGATGTGGATTATAGTCATCCAGTCTTCATTCACCCATTCCCATATTAGCACAGCAGTTGCAGGTGTCTCCTCCTTTCAGGGCCCTTTGATTGAAGGCTTTGGGAGGCTCCTTTGTGCAGTTCTGAAAAGCTCACTTTAACACAAGCAGGCAAGGGCAGTTAACTCTGTGTTGCCAGTACCACTGATTGTGCTCCAGCACTGTTTCCTCTGGAGGGAAGCGTGGGCAGTGTTTCAGCAGGAGTTGGTTTCCTGCTGGGAAGCCAGGTCAGCCCATGTGGCAGGAGTGCACTTGTGTGTAAGCACATGGGGAGCTGCCTGGCACTGGGAGCAGTGTGTAGTGAACTTTTCATACACTGCATCTTCATTTGCCCTTTCAGCTAATGATATTCAACTGTTAAAAACAATAAAATTCTGTTGCTTCTGGTGACTCAGTGTTGCAAACATTGCAGTGTTGCAATGCCTGATACAGATCTGAGGGCTGTAGGGAGCTTTTGTTCTGTGATCAGTGTAAATCTGACACTTCTTCCTGTTTAAACACTCCTTGTTTAATGGCTGTATGCTTCTTTTTATGCCCGATAGCTTCCTAGTTCCTTATTTTCTAGGCCTTGCCCTCCCTAATAAAGAAAGCTTTTGTCATCACCGTGTGCAGAGAAAGGAAACTGTGTAATGTTGTGGGTTTGTGCAGTCTTGTACCATTTTGCAGGAGTGGAAGTGTCTGGGGCAGATGAATGCAGGGGATGATAATGCAGCCTTGTACCTCTCCTGGCCTTGTGGTCACCCCTTTATAGCTGCAGAGGTGGTCTGGGGTTCAGTTGATAATTTTGGGTCCCTGTGGTACAGTGGTTAATTGTCCCATTGCTGAGTTGCACAGCAAGGCTGGGACAATCTCAGAGGTCAGTGCTGATCCTTCTCACTGGCACCCGATGTCCCCCTGCTCCCTGTCGGACAGGGCACTGGTCCCTCGCTGGGGACCGCAGTCGTGCTCAGCTTTGCAGCTCTCACTGTGCTTGCAAGAGCCCGAGCAGCTCGGGGGCTGCTGCAGGAGGAGAGGCAGGGCTGTGGGGCAGGGCTGTGGGGCAGAGCTGTGGGGCAGAGCTGTGGGCAGAGCCGTGGGGCAGGGCCGTGGGGCAGAGCCGTGGGGCAGGGCTGTGGGGCAGGGCTGTGGGGCAGGGCTGTGGGGCAGGGCTGTGGGGCAGGGCTGTGGGACAGGCCATCCTTCCTGCCCACCAGGAGGAAGTTCTGCATGCGGAATGAAGGCGGGTGTGGGATGGACACCACCCATGAGGGAAATGTCCCCTGCAGCCTGGAGTGTTCCAGAGCAGGGGCTGGATGCCCAGGCAACTCTGCCAAACCTGCTCTGGGGGCAACAAGGAAGGAATGCCACCGTTGCCTCCTTGGCTGGCACTGCCAGCAATCAGTGGGTGCACAGGCTGTCTGCCTGCTCTGGCCAGCTCTTTTTTCATGTTCTTGAGGGGTTGAGAAGTCTGACCAGCTGCAGCGTGTTCCTTTAGGAATGCTGATCATCTCTTTTTATGCTTTTGCTGTCAGATTGAGTTCAACTTGTCAAAGACAGGTTGCTTGTCCTACCCTCTGCTGTGCTTCCCATCTCTTCCTATCACCTGTCCTGCTTAGAAGCTGTGTTTGGCTGAACCTTTTTCTAGAATTAATCTCTGCTAATTGCCTCCTAGACCTGTCAGTCCCATGGGGCTGGGTCTGGTAATCTGCCCCTTGCAGTCACCTTCTTGTGGCTGAGGAAGACACATTCGCTGTTATTGTTGGTGATCTGACTTTCCTTTGTGGTCCTCATCATTTGTCTCACTTAATAGCCATTCTCAGCCTTCATCCACCCAATCATGCACAGCGTGGAGCCAGTTTGAGAATATAGAAATAGGTGTGTAAGTGACAGCAGCCATGTGTGAGTCAGGCAGGAGAGCATGTGTCGGAGATAACTTCAGGAGTGTGTTCTTATCTTGTACAGTCAGGAGGTTGGTTTAAAATGCAGGCTCAGGTGAAGCTCTCAAGCCCCTGTCAGTGCAAAGTGGCCCATGGATCAAGATGACCTGTAACAGTTAACAGCCAAAGCTTCTTGTCTGACCATCTAAAATCCTGTCACAATTGTAACAGCACTTCTGCCTGCTGTGTTGAACACACCTGCAGGAAGTTTTTCAGAGCTGACCTCAGAAGCAAGTTGTGCTGTCAGTGATGCCTGGAGCAGGCCTGTGTCTGACAAGGCTGTCCCTGCTTAGCTCTGGGACACACAGGAGATTCTGGGGGCCTGATGTCATTGACCCTGTGCTGCCTCAGCTCTGCAATAACAGAGCGAGGTGACGCCTGTCACCTCAGCCAAGCTGCACACGAGCTGGGATATAAATGGCTGGAACAGGCGGATTCTCTGCCAAGTGTGGCTGATCAAACCCAGCTGCAGAGCCAATCTCTGCAACAGTGATGGAAAAACACTCCAGTGGGACTCAGCACGTTAGGAAGCACAAGGACCAGAGTACCAGAGGGGACAGGGCCCTGACTGACCCACAGCAGCAAATTCAGAGCTGCTTGTGTGTCAGTTTTGTGTATCTGAGTTGGAGGGTCCCACAGATAGTGCGTGCCTGGTTCTTTCCAGAAATGCTGGTGCTACTGCAGGTCTGTAGGACCTGGATGCAGAGGAGCTGATTATCAAGGCTGGCTGGACCTCATTAAAGACACTTTAGATGGAGGCTGGGCTAGACTTCCACTCTACCTGCCTGTCTGGTATGGAAGTGCATCAGCCATCACTGCTGAGGTTTCTGTTGATAATATGTTCTGTGATTGATTACTGCCTCATCCCTGTCCTTAAATAGGCACAGGAGCCAAGAACAGACTGCCTGGATAGTGAACTGGCCCTTGCCATCCAACATGTGGCCATAACAGGATTTAGTGGGAAAAAGCAGCTGATCACAACATTATGTGGAGAGTGACTTTCCCTGGCTGATTCTGCTCCATATTTGGCAGGACTTGGGTTGTTGAGTTTTTGGTCCCTGTTTCCTCTTACAACGCTTTGTACTGATACAAAAGGCAGAACAAATAGAAGAGTTAAAAAATAAATTATTTTCTATCCTCAGATTGTCTGGTTTGTCACTGGGAGTCCCTCTGACATGCCTGCAGTAGCTGCAGGTTTAACAGGTATCACAAACATCTGTATGATAGTTCCTGTACACTGCATTGGGCATAGATATCCAGTATCCCATAACAACAATATAAATCTGATGTTGGAACAGAAGGGTTTATGAAGCCTTAAATACTCTCTTTAGAAGGCCTGGTATGAGAACCCAGTGTGCTGGACAAGCCATGAGTGCTTTGTGTGCCAAGTCCAGCACTGGATGGATGTATGGTGACAGGGCTGGGGCTGAGGGTTTGACTGCAGTCTCACAGGAACACATCCAGTCCAGTGCAGAGGACTGGGCAAACTCCAGTTGTAACTGACTGAGGACTACAAAATCCTAAGGTGAACAGAAGTCCAGAGCTCATCATTTGGGTGCTGATGAGGATCAGGTGCTTGCTGGCTCCTCCAGGGACGCCTTGAGCCGCTTGTCCTGTGGGGCTGTTGGGATCCTTTGGGACAGAGTTCCCAGCAGAGAGGACTGGTGTCATGGCCCTGGCCAGAACTTGTCTAAAGCAGTCAGTGTCACTGGGAAAACAGAACAGGTCTTAGGAGAAAGACAAAGAATGTAGCTTATGCTGCTTGGGGATGTGAAGGTGAGAGGATCTGGTGATGTCTGGGAACAGGTGTGCACTAGGAATGAAGTCATCGTGCTGCACTCCCAGGATCAGAGGGAACACAAAGCAGTTACTTGTGAGTGGTTGGTTGGTAAAAAAGCCCCTAGCTACTGGAGCAAGCTCTGCTTCCAGCGCTCAGATTGGGTGATATGATTTGGTATGTGCCATGCAGCAGGCATGCAGCCTCCACCAGGGAGGTTCTCCTTGTCTGACCAGAGCCCAAAGAACATCTCTCTGAAACTGGTAACCAGTCACTCAGCTGGGAATCTTCCTTGGTGTGGAAAAATAGAGGTGCTTTGGCACAGTGTGCCAGTAGAGAAGAGGAGCAATTGTGATTGTCCGGTGGGGTGACCAGGTGGGACATGGGCCTGAGACTGGGACCGGGCACATTCCAGTGTGACAGTAGAGCTTCAAATGGGTGGTGGTTCTGTGCTCCCTGCCCACCTCCCTGCCTCTCCCTGGCAGAGGCTGCGTAGTTTCAGAGAGATGTTTGCAGAGCCACCTCTGCAGAGGTGGCTGTCCCAAAGGCGTATCTTTCGTGGGGTCCATACTTCTGCTCTGCTCACTGTTTTTGTGGCTATGAGTTATTCCCTCCCCATAGCTCCCAGTGGTCTGTGGAGGTGCTGGCTGCTGGGAGGTTCTTTTGTCTGGGTGATCACCTCCCTTCCTTCAGCAGCTTGGCTTGATTCTTGTCTGGGGGCGCTTTGGCACCAGCCTCATCCCGAAACATGGAAGAGTTGCCTGGTAGGTCCATCCTCCCAGAACTCCGAGGTGGTGACCAATTGCAGTGACCTTGGCATCTCTGGCTCTTCCTCAGGCTGCTGTTCTGAATGAGTTGCTTGTGTCAAATGCTGTAGATATGACTGAAGTTAGGCATTTCAGCTGGGAATTGTTCCCACCTTGTCTTCCCAGTAGGCAGCAGTTGTGGTCTGCAGGTTTGCCCTTGGAGAGTGATGCTAAGCTGCCAAGGAAACAATTCAGGAATGTGTCAGGTCGGGGCAGGTGACAAGAGATGAAGGCTGTGAAGACTCATCTTAATGCCACCATTCTCCCCCTTTGGGCACCAAGGGCCTGGAGTTGCAGGTGCTCCCTGGGATTTCATCAGGGATGGGATATGGTTTCCTGTATCCTAAGCATTCCTGGTTTTCTTCTAGTGGCACCGGACACAATTAACAACCATGTGAAGACCTGTCGTGAGGAACAGAAGAACCTGCACTTCTTTGCCCCGGAATATGGAGGTATGCTGTGGCTGTGGCTGCAAGCCTGGAGGTTTTTGGCCTTGCTGATGCTTCCAAGCTGTTCTGCACCTTGTTATCAGTTCCAGGCACCTGAAGGATGCCATATGAACAGTTTTGAGCCATTTGCCTGCTGAAATGCTTCAGCTCTGTTCTTTGGAAGCAGAGGAGGAAGAAGCTGTGGGACTGTCCCAGCCTGGTGCAGAGTGGTGCTGCTGCATGCAGAGCTGACTGATAAGAATGCTATTTCTGTGTTACAGAAGTTGCCAATGTCACCACAGCTGTGGACATCTACTCCTTTGGGATGTGTGCACTGGAGGTAAGTGATGACTATAGACTGTGGAATAGAAATGATGAATGTGAGGACAAAGATAGCTCTGGAAAGGCTGTGGCCATGGATAGGTTTGCTCGGTGACAAGTGTGTTTTGTTCTCAGAGCCAAGTGCACTTTGCCCGGGAGGGATCCCTATGGAGGCTCCCCCAAGGGAGGAGCCTCACTAAGAAGTCAATGGCTCAGTGATTTGCAGTTCTTCCCAAAATTCCTAACGGGTAATGAATTACTTAGTGGGTCTTGGCCAGTCCTGAAGTCAGACTCGCTGCCTGGAGGGAATAGTCCCTGCTGCAAATGGTTCTGTAATGTCCCTGTGTGTGACCAGTGCCTCAGGTGTTTGGAGAAGAGGACTCCTGTAGTCTGTCACTTTTTCTGGGCCAGCATGTGCCCATCTGATAGAGGTTCTGGTTGCAGTTGATGTGAGTCTGACATACCTGGTTGTAGCAGCTTTGTGCTTCCTCTGTCCTTGCAGTCAGTAAGTCCAAGTCCAGGTAACAGGAGTTGTTGTTAGGAGTATTTTCTGAGAATTGTCAGAAAAAGCCAACACAAGGAACCCTCAACCTGTGCTGCATATTCTATTAGCGAAGCAGGAAGAGAACTGTGGAAAGATGCAACTTTTAGGAGACAAAACTTAAGCTGAATGCAGAGACATTCTCTGCAATATTTTCCAGTCTTTCCTAGCTGTAGAACAGTGTCTATGTAGTTGGCTGGAGCCCATTCTTGATGCGTTGTGTGCTCGCTCTTGTTCTGCGATGCAGAGCCAGAAGGGACACTGTCAGATCCTGGCAGTGATCCAGTCACTGCTTCATTATGGAATTACCAAATGGAATAACAGGCCAGTGGATCACGAGGTTCAAAATGGAGACACTTACTGTCCAAGATGTTGCTGGCAGGGTTCCTAGAGCTCCCTGGCAGTCTTGGGGGTCTTGCTAGGAGCAAGCTGTTGTAATGAGGCAGCAATTCTCTCCATCTCTCCAAATGTGACCTTAAGTACCCCCAAACAGCTTGGCTGTAGTGATCTCACACTTGGCAGTGGTCTCCTTGAGCCTGTCTCCCATGCAGTCTGCCATTCCCAGTGGAGTCTGATGCTCTACTCTCTGCTTGCAGATGGCAGTGCTGGAGATCCAGGGGAACGGGGAGTCATCCTATGTGCCGCAGGAGGCCATCAACAGTGCCATTCAGCTGCTGGAGGACCCCCTGCAGCGGGTGAGCCGGGGCCTTGGTGCCCTGAACTGCTCTGGTGCCAGTGCTTGTTGTCTCATGCAGGTTTTTTCTTCAGGAGTTCATTCAGAAGTGTCTGGAGCAGGACCCTGGCAGGCGCCCCACGGCCCGGGAGCTCCTGTTCCACCCGGCGCTGTTTGAGGTGCCGTCGCTGAAGCTCTTGGCTGCTCACTGCATCGTTGGGCACCAGCGTGAGTGCACAGCCCTGGAAGCCCTGTCCCCACGTGGGTCACTGCTCTGCTGGGCTCTGCTGAGCTATCAGTGCTCAGCCCAGTCAGCTGGCCCCCTGGGAACACCCCTCCCCATTCCCTGCTGCTCTGCAGGTACCCCGCTGTCAGATGCAGCTGTGGCTGCTGTGGGGCTGGGAGGGACACGGTGCTCAGCCTGCTCCTAGAGCATCACAGAGCATAAGACCTCTGCACTTTCCATTGCTTTTCTAAGGCTGGAGAGGAACTGCAATTGCTCTTAGTTACTTTTTTTTTTTTTTTTTAATAGATATGATTCCTGAAAATGCTTTAGAAGAAATGACCAAAAACCTTGACATGAATGCAGTGTTGGCAGAGATCAATCACGAGGACAGGGAAGGAGTCAAGATGATGTGAGTCCCCATGGTGTGCTTAGGGGAGCAGTGCTGGGGCACTGGTGTGAGCACTGGGACTGTACCCATCACCTCACTGTTGGTGTTTCCCCACTGACTGCGTGCCAGTGGGAGCTGGTGGAGCTGGAGGTGTCACTGGGCTTCTGGGGAGGGTTATTCCTGGGTGCAAGGAGACCTTGCACCTGTTTTCTGGGAGCAGATTCTATGCAGCTGAGGTCAGTTGCTCCCCAGATGGATGGATGAAATGAACACACAGTAGCTGGAGCAGTCCCCAGCAGAACTTGGCTGAATAGACTGGGGAGGTGCTCTGACCAATCACAGACTAGCCAAATGGAGTCCAGCACTTCAGAGAAAGGTTTCCTCAGTTTTCCTAATGGAGCATCTTATTCCACAGTATGCACAGGCAGTTGAGGCAGCTGTCAGTGACACACAGCACTACTTACGCTGTAGGGGTGGCTCCCTGAGGGAGTAACTGTAATACGTATGGAGCAAGCAGAGTGCTAAAAAAGTGATGTAGTTTTGGATAACAAAGCCTTGGCCAGTCAAGGGGTTAGCTGAAGAAACTAAGATGTGAATACTGTATGCCCAGAGAAGCCTAGGGTGCTTCCAGGAAAGCCTAGAGTTCTGGGATGCTCAGGCTGCTGAACAAGAGTAACCAAGATGACAAGGAAGAACAGCTCTGTCCATATAAGCAGCTCTCTGAGCCATAGAGACCCTTCCAAAAACTGACATTGCAGTTGTCATACTGCTAGGAAATAGTAGTATGAAGTTCCCTTTGGAATGTTTTTGATATAGTTTGAAAATTGAGGACAAAAATGAACAGCCAAAGCTGTGCAATAGATCCTTAAGATACATGGGATGTCAGTCTGTAGGCTTGGCTGGTGGTGGGTGCCAGCCTGGAACTCACTTTTTGGTAGTGCCATACCTGAGATGTGCTGGAAAAGGAGAAGAAAGCAGCAGTGACTTGAAATGTCAGCATAATTTCTGGATAGTTCATCAGACTGCCATGCAAACCAAGCTGCTAGAAAAAAAAATGTAAATTTTTGTTGAAAACTGCTGCTGTGTTAGAGGATGAGATGATCCCAGCTGCTGGGGGTGTGGGAGGGGCTGGAGGGTGGCCTGGGAACTGAGGCAGGTATGCAGCCCATAAAGCACTTGGGGATATCCTGTCAGGCTTCCAGCAGTTTTGCAGTCCTTACCTTATCTCTGGAATGCTTCAGAGCAGCCTTAAGGTAGGGGTTTGGCTGTTCCAAGTCTTGGTTGTAACTAGGGAGCTGGTATGGCAGGTGTTTGTGAAACAGCTTGCCAGGACCAGCGTCCCTGGGCAGATAACTGCATTGCAGTTCTGAGGGCTGTGAGGCTGGCTCTGCCACACCTGCTGCCTCATCCTTAGCTCCTGTAGATAGTTATGTCCTTAAGGGAAGATAAGAGCTTGTCACTCCAGTAGCTGCCTCTGTCCACACCCATCCTGCCTGTGGACACAGCCCAGGAAATAGGGATTTGAAAGTGCATCCTAAGAGACCCAAGTGGATGGTACTGTGAGACAATTTCTCATCTCAGGACATTTTGTTTTCCAGCTTCTCACAATCCCCAGCACTGGAGCTGGACAAATTCCTGGAGGACGTGAGGTAAGAGGGATTTTTTAAAAGACACCTTCCGTTGTGTGTGAGACTAGAAAAATTTTGGAGAGATATAACCTCAGGTGCTGCTCCTTCCTTGTAGGAATGGAATCTATCCCCTCACAGCCTTTGGGATGCCGCGACCCCAGCAGCCCCAGCAGGTCGTGGTGAAATCTCCCATTGCTCCCCCATCAGTGAAAACCCCAACTCCAGAGCCTGCCGAGGTGGAGACCCGCAAGGTAAATGCCAGGGGCTCTGCCTCACACTGCCATTGCCAGGTGGGGTGTGGGATGAGGGGTGCAGGGTGTGGGATGAGGGGTGCTGGGTGTGGGATGAGGGGTGCTGGGTGTGGGGTGTGCAGGGTGTGGGGCGGCTGCTCATGGGGTCTGTGCCTCTGTTCCAGGTGGTGCTGATGCAGTGCAACATTGAGTCCGTGGAGGAGGGGGTGAAGCACCACGTATGTTTCTACATCTGGCTGAGCTGGGGGAGGCTGGGGCAGATGTGCAGGGCTCGTGGCTCTGGTGTGCTGCTGGTGCCTGGGTTACCTGGCTCTGGTGTGCTGCTGGTGCCTGGGTTACCTGGCTCTGCTGTGCCGCTGGTGCCTGGGTTACCTGGCTCTGCTGTGCTGCTGGTGCCTGGGGTAACCCTGCAGTGCTGCAGCTGCCACTATTGGGACCCAGAGACTGACCTGGGCCTGTGCCCACTGCTGACCCAGGTCCTGGCTTCCAGCACAGCTTGGTGCTGCCAGCTGCAGTTCAGGATGGAACTGGCTGTGGCTGTTATGTTAGATCCCTGTGGGGCTCTGGAGGGGGTGGTTCCCATCCCAGGGGGCATTTCTAGGGTTTCTTTGGGCTTGCCATGGTACCCTGCAGGACTGTGCAGGACTGCAATCCCTCATGAGAATTTCTTTGCCCTGCAGCTGACACTGCTGCTGAAACTGGAAGACAAATTGAATCGACACTTGAGCTGTGACCTGCAGCCCAGTAAGTACCTTCTTCAGCCCAGTTAGTACCTTCTGCCCCTGCTGAGGTGACCTGGGGCCAGCAGCACACTTGGACCAAGGACTGACGCCTTTCCCTGCTTTGCAGATGATAACATCCAGGAGCTGGCAGCTGAACTGGTCCAGCTTGGATTCATCAGTGAGGTAAGCAGGGGCTCAGGTAGGGCTATAGGCCTGCGTTCCTTTGTCAGAGTTCAATGGTTTATGCCATATCAGCCCTTTTTGGGGTGAGGAGGCAGAGGGAATAAAGCCAAGTCCCTGCCCTGGGGGACTCCAGCCATGCTCTCAGCTTTGAGTGGATGGGGCTTACCCCTCACTCTCCTTGTTCTCCCCAGGCTGACCAGAGCAGACTCACCTGTTTACTTGAAGAGGCATTTAGCAAGTTCTACTACACTCGGAACGGAGCCCTGACGGCCGTGACTGTGTCATCTTAGCCCCATGGCTCCTGGGCAGCCAGCGTGGTCTCGCTGCCTGCGGCCCATCTGTGTCTGCCCACCGCTGTCGGGCATCCACAAGACCCCAGCTGCAGTGCTTGGAAGCTCATCCTGCATGTGCCGTGGCTGGGCCCATCGACAGTCCTCCCTGCCCGCCTTGTGAAGGGGACTTTGCGCATCAGTATTATTTCCAGCCCTGTTTTTGTTGGGATTTGCCAGGTTGTGCTGCGGAGCTGAGACCTGGCTTGGGGTGTTCTGCAGCCCCACTCATGTGCATGGAGTTTGTTCTGTTTGAATTGTTCAAAGTGTCTTTTGCACAGCACAGAAATGGGTTTTTTCTTTTTCTTTTTTTTTT